>PITA01007707.1:0-89595 GCA_004023965.1 Spilogale gracilis
CCATAGGTTTTGAATCGATGTATCTTCATTCTCATTGGTTTCCATGAAGTGTTTCAGTTCTTCTTTAATTTCTTGGTTGATCCACATATTCCTGAGTAGGCTCGTCTTTAGCTTCCAAGTGTTTGATTTTCTTCTGAACTTTTTATGGTGATTGAGCTCCAGTTTCACGGCATTGTGGTCAGAGAATATGCAGGGAATAGTTTCAATCTTCTGGTATCGGTTGAGCCCTGATTTGTGACCTAGTATGTGGTCTATTCTGGAGAAAGTTCCATGTGTGTTTTCTGCTTCTTGATTGAACCTTGGTTATTATAATAGGAAGGGGAAAGGAAAGGAAGGGAAGGGAAGGGAAGGGAAGGGAAGGGAAGGGAAGGGAAGGGAAGGGAAGGGAAGGGAAGGGAAGGAGAGGGGAATGGAGGGGAGGGGAAGAGAGGGGAGGGAAGGAATGAAGGAAGGAGAAGAGAAAGAAGGAAGGGAAGGGAAGGAAAGGAAAGGAAGGAAGAGGGAGGAGGAGGGAGGGAGGGAGGAAGAAACTGTAGCATATAATTAAATGGAACAGAAATGGAAAGAAACAAATGAAATGGGAAGAGTCCACCCCTTTCAAATCCTGCCCTCACAAAAAGCCTTGCCATATAAACTAGAAATTTATTTGGGACCTTATTATTCCAATTGTTTAAGGAGAAAACACCATAAGAATGCTTTAGTATTTAGTGGCACAGGATTAGAGAGAAGAATATATATTAATATGCTTTGAGCAACTTTTACTTAAACTTCTTTGTCAGAACAACATTTACAAAGAAAAACACATTCCATAATTATTTCCTATATATATTTTATAAGGCTGACAACGTGTTAATTTTTTTAAGTAGTTAATTGCCAGGTTGAGTTGAAGAAGGAAGCAGAAGAGTTCACTGCCTAGTTCATGGGTCCAGCACCAGACCTCAAAACTCACACTGGATGATTTCTAGAGCACCTCCTATCCCTCACAGGATGCAAGTAGCAGTTTATAAGGTTTACTCCTCAGATCCACCAACAACTTTCACTATCACAGCGAAACACTCATGCAATGAACATGCGCATACTTAAGAGTAGCTCCTGTGACAGAGCCTGACGACTGACCCTAATGTCCAGCCTCTCTTTCTTCCTTTTAATATTTCATCCCCACAAGAAGGTTTAGCACCGTGTATAGCCAACCAATCACTTAATACATTTTCCAGACTCTTCTGCAGCTAAAAACGGCAAAGTTCTCACCAATGGAATATAAAGAGGAGTGATGTGTGCACTTTTAAATCACTGCCTTCAATGGGAATCATCTTTCCTTCACTTCTCTCTTTTCCTCTCCCCAAACACTGGAACATAAACATGGTCATAGAATGCCAGGATCAAAAACACAGGTGTAGACAACACCTTTGTCAATAGTGAGGCAATGTGACTAAAGTAACTGGATTCCTGGATGACCCTGTGAGGCAGAGTCATCTTCCCATCTTGGACTACTCCTTCCCTCTGGAATACTAAGTGACAGAGAAAAAAAACTTATCTCTTGTTTGGTCCTGTAGTTTGGGGTCTCCTTGCTAAAGCAGCATGGTATCTTCTCTGAGGTTTGGGGATCCTTCCCCTTACCCACCAAACAGGGTATATTTTGTGGAACAAAAAATATGTAGGAAGAGTTATGAGTAAGAGACATAAGAATGTGATAATACTGGGGTACCTGGATGGTTCAGTTGGTTAAGTGTTCAACTCTTGATTTTGGCTCAGGTCATGACCTCAGAGCCATGAGAACAAGCCCCACATCAGGCCCCGTAATAGACATGGAGTGGCCCCACCCCTCTTCCTCTCTTAAAATAAATAAATAAATAAAATAATGTGATAATACTGAAGGTGAAAGATGGAATTCCTAGCCAGAGGCAAATAAATTATAGAAAAAGAAGAGATCTAAGAATAATAGAAGCAGAGAGCATGGCTGAAGGAGAGAAGGGTGGGAGGAGAGTCTGCCTACCACTGAGCCTCTGGATTTAAATCAAAAGGAATTTGAAAAACTCCCAGCCAAGAGCATTTCACTTTCCTGCCATGATTTAAAGTCAATGTACTGTTGGCGGTGGTGAGTTCGCTAATTATACAGCCAAATGTGTTAATGAAGTGAAGTGGTATCTCTCCCTAAAAAGCAAATGCCCTGTACTGTACAAATATTAAAAATAACATTGAGTTCATCTTTTCAGAAAGTGGACCTTCCTCTAACTTTTCAACTATACAGCAGTAATTAAGAATCAGATACCTATTTATCTTATTTCCCACTTACTCCTATCTAGTCTTCATAACACAGTTAAGGAAATGTGCCATTTCAGGACTCCTTGGTCTTTTTAAAATAAAAATAATTTAATAACATTTGGAATAAAATACTGCCATCTAAAACTAAAATGTGTGTCATGAGGACACCATTCAAGTCTAACATGCAAATGTGGCATTTCACTGGCTCTGCTCTACCACTGAAATGCAACCCTGAACTCCCACAACTCCTCTGCAAGAAAATATTGCTGACAGAACTGCCCATCATCTATATTACCTATTTCTAGCGACAATCCCCTACATAAAACAAGAGTGGAAATCTTGGGGGCCAAGTTAAAATAATGTCTACTGCACTGTATGTTTGAAATGCTTTAATATGTTTCAGGAATGACAGTAAAGAATGGAATTCCTTTTCCTTAAATTTGCTTGTCAACTTGTGTTTGTTAACTGCCAGAAAACCCAGTGCTTGGTCTTAGGGTTTATAAAAGAGAAAGAGAGCTAATGAACACTAGGTCTTGAGCCATGGAAAAGACCCAAGACCTTATGACAGCTCTTTGGGTCCCTGAAAGTCTAGTTTCAGATATTACAATACCAGATTCACTGAATATATGCTTTCAAATAAATATAGTAAACTACAGGGTTAGATATCAATATTTGTATTTAGAAAATAACTGTACATTTTTAGGGCCACCTGGGTGGCTCAGCTGGTTGAGCATCCAACTCTTGATGTTGGCTCAAGTCATGACCACAGGGTCATGGGTTCGTGCCCCATTTTGGGTTCTATGCTGGGTGTGGGGCATACTTAAAAAGGGGGGGGGAAGAACTACACATTTTCAGATGTATTTAAATACCCTACGTAGAACAAAAAAGGAAGACTATCTTGTCCTTATGAGAGGAAATATTTTAATATTTTATATTACTATTTACTATATAACAATGGGTGGTAACTAGGTTAATTTCTGCTTTGAAGATTTCTTCTAATGATAACTGGAAATCAAACCCAAGACAAATTTTAAAAAACGATGGTAACTGGAGGATGTTTAAAGGCATATTATTTTTTTAAAGATATTATTTATTTATTTGACAGAGAGAAACAGAGCTAGAGAGGAAACACAAGCAGAGGGACTGAGAGAAGGAGAAGCAGGCTTCCTGCTGAGCGGGAATCCCGATGTGGGGCTCGATCCCGGGTCTCCAGGATCATGACCTGAGCCGAAAGCAGTTGCTTAACCAACTGAGCCACCCAGGCGCCCCTAAAGGCATATTATTAAAAAAAAACTTATAAATTCTGTATCAAAAGAAATGTACTAATGGCCTATTTTTTATGTCTTTAGACATATTTTACTTCATTTAATATTCAAAACAGTATTTGACTATTTGCTTTACCTCTCCACTTTCACAGTGAGAAAAGCTAACACTCAGGTTAAGTGACTTCACCAAGACTACGCGGCTGGTAAGGAACGTAAGAAGGAAAAAAAAATTTCAACTCCAAAGTCCTGACATTTTTCCATTCTGCCACAGTGGTTTCCCAATCAATCACCCTTTAATTCATTCATTCAACATACTGTTTGGTATTATTATATTTCAATAATGGTCATAAGCTCTGGCCAAACAAATACATTTAAGTTTTGACTTCATGGAGCTACTAGTATGGTGCATTCAAACACCCGATGCAAATTTTTCCTCCTCCTTAGCCATGTAAATAAAGCTAGTTCCCTCATCTGTGAGTCCAGAGGACATTATACTTAGTGCTTCAAGAATACACCCACATTGTATCATGGTTTACTGGATCCCAGACAATGGGCCGTGCAAGGTACCTTCCAGGCTCCCTTCCTAGGACGCCTGCCAAGTTAATGGGGCATGCATCTGTCACAAATCAGAGGATACAGAAGAAAGGAAGGGAAGGAACACACAACCTCAGTTGATTGTCACTTTAAAGGAGCAAAGGAAGGCCATACCATACTAAATCACTGAGACTGCTAAACAGGAAACTCAAATAATGCACAACAGAAACATACAAGTCTAAAACACATTAACTGCTGGAAAGAAACTGAGCTGCTGAGAGCTGCCATCATCTCCTTTCTTGCAGCAATGACTTTTGTTTCATCAGAATGGCACCCTCGATAAACATTCTTTTAGCATGTTATTTTGCTGGCTTATTGTCACTAAAGTTTAACATTTTTCTCTGTAGCTCAAGAGCTTCTCCTGAGGGAAAGATATGAAAGCAGTGCATTGCCTGTGAAATCCTGGGTAATGTTAATCTGAATCCCCCTACATTCTCTTGTTCCTCTGACTCTGAATTATACTGGCTTTGAAGAATCGGTGTGATGCCATATTCATAAAGTTATCAGTTACTAAAATCTTTGCCACCCAAAATGAATAACACAATATGGTGTAACAAAACATAACATCACATAGCATAATACAGAATTTCAGCAAGAAAAAATATGTTCACAGAAAATGTCATATTTTTCTAAAACTAAGAGAGATTTATGGTGATTTGTCCTTGGAGAAAAGATTGACTTGTGGATGCTTGGATCTGGTATCAAAATAAAAACTTATTAACAACTGAGTGCATATTCCTCTACTTACAAGCTCTTGGGCTTTGGCAAATCACTTAGCTTTTTGCCAATTCAGTTCTCTTACCTATGGAATGGAGAAAACAATAGATTCTGCCTCATTCAGCTATTATAAGAGTAAAATGAACAACACATATAAAGTATGTAGTTCAATACCTGACAGAAATAACCTCTCAATAAATGTTAGCTGTGTTTATGTAATGTATGCCTGTTAAGCATACATTCCTTTTTGTCTGCAGCAACCAAAACTTTAAGAAAGACTCTGAGATACAAAATTACAAAAAAGTCCTCCCAAGTTCCCTTCCCAAGAACAATAATATTTCTAGCCGCTGGAGAAATATGTTGCAAATAATCCTGCTCAAGTCTTTTATTAGATTCTTGCTTGACTAATGGGGCCACTTCTGAATTTGGCATTTAGAATACTCACTAAATTTATCCTTTACAGAACTCAGCGACATTCCATTCTCCATGGCTACATGTTTTCAGCATCTATTATCTATAATTTTTCTTTCTCTGTCTTCCTACAAGAGCTCTCACTGATTATGGCCACTAGCTGGCCCTTCTCTTTATTTCTCAACATTAACTTCTTTAGCAAAATATTCTTATCTTTCTTGTAAAATCATTCTTCCTAGGCATCTGGGTGGCTCAACTGGTTGAGCAACAGCTCAGGTCATGGTCCTGGGGTCCCTGGATCAAGTCTCACATCGGGTTCCCTGCTCTGTGGGGACTCTGTTTCTCCCTCTAACGTTTCCCCTCTCGTGCTCACTCTCTCTCATTCTCTCTCAAATAAATAAAACCCTTAGAAAAATAAATAAATAAAAATAATGAAATTATTCTATGTGCAGAGTTCTGATGACTGTTGCCACTCTTCTTGCCCTAACCCAAGTCACTCACCCAGCCTGACCACCTGCTTGTCATTTCATTCTGCCCTTGTTGGAAGGAAATCATTCTTTTCTACACTCCACAGATTTACAGCCAAGTTTCTGATAAATAAGGCAAACAGAAAACATTGAAAAGGCAGAAGAAAATAACAGAGCTTCTGTTAAATGAATTAATGTCACAAATTTTAGGTAAACATATTTTCTTAGAGATTATTCCCGGTAAAGACCAGAAAGAGAATTCTGACAAGTATTTACTAATCTCCAACTTTATACCAAGCACTCAATTGACTACTGAGGGCATAGCCATAAACAAGACAACTGTGGTCTCTGTCTTCACAGAGCTTAGACTCCAGGGGACAAGCAGGAAAGACAAATGCTCAACAAAGTGTGAAGGCAAAAGTGAGATTACCAGAGTGAGGCCAGAGATGGTTACCTATGCAATAAATATTATGCTCCTGAGTCTAGTCCCCCCAAAAATATTCACATTGAGTCCCTAACTCCCATTGTGATGGTATTAGGAATCTGGGCCTTTGGGAGGTGACAAGGTTTAGATGAGATCATGAGAGTAGAGCCCCCATGATGGGATTAGCATCCTCATAAGAAGAGTAGAGACCAGAGCTCACGTTCTCTTCCATATATGAGGATACAGTGAGAAGGCAGTTGTCTGCAAGCCAGGAAGAGGGTCCTCACCAAGCCAAACCTGCCAGGATCTTGATCCTGGACTTCTTAGCCTCCAGAACTATGAGAGATGCATGCCTGTTGTTTAAGCCACCTATCCATGGCATTTTTATAACAGCCGCCCCAGCTAACTAAAACAACTCCCTTCTACAGTGTAAGGCAGAGCTACTCAAACTGTGACCATCCATGGACTAGTACCCATCTGCAAACCATGTTAGTGGAATCATTTAAATTTTTTTAAATCTTAAAAATCATTTAAATTTTTTTTATTGTTACTTACATTTTTTTCCCCAGTGTTCTAAGATTCATTCTCCATTCCCCACACCCAGTGCTCCATGCTTTAGGTGTCCCCAGTACCCACCACCAGGCTCTCCCATCCCTCCATCCCCCTCCCTCCAAGTCCCTCAGTTTGTTTCTGTGTCCAAAGTCTCTGTTGTTTCATTTCTTTCCCTGGATTACCCTAGTTCCCCTTTACTTTCCTTCACCCACTGTCCTCCAGGTTAGCCCTCATGCAAAAATAAAGTTAAGCATATCAGAAGGGAGGTGGGGAATGGGTGAAATAGGTGGAGGAGATTTATCATGATGAACACCGAAGATGATGTATAGTATTCTTGAATCACTATATTGTACACATGAGACTCATATAACATTGTACGTTAACTATACTGTAATTAAAATAAAAACTTTTTTAAAAGAAAAAAAATCATTTAAATTTTGGTAATTTTATGTCTGCTAAATTTTAAGAATAAAAAATAGATCTTGTTTTCAAATTCACTTTTAAATGTAATACATTTTAATTATATTTTATATTATTGGTCTGTGATGGACTGTAAATAGAGATACCAACTCTTCACCACAGATGGCTTAAGAAGCCATACCCAGCAGACTACATTTTCCATTCTTCCCTTGCATCTAGGTGGAGCCTTCAAACAAGTATTCTCCATTACTATGGGAGGAAAGGGGGTATGGGCTACCTCTGGGCCAATATGGGATAAGGTACTATGCCTTCTCCATACTCTCTCTTCTATCTTTCACCATCCACCAGATGCAGATGATACCAAAGTCAGAGATAGCAAAGCCATAAAGTGGGAGGAATCTAGTTCCTAAATCATGTGTAGGAAGGCTTCCCACTAGCCAAAAACATCCATATTATATAAGTATCATGAGTTGAATCATGTTGAGGTCATAAATCCCAGAACCTCAAAATGTGGCCTAATTTGGAAATGGGTCTTCACAAAGGTAATCAATTTAAAATGAGGTTATTAGACTAATCCAATATAACTGGTGTCCTTCTAAAACAGACACAGAGACAGATGCAGAGAAGACAATGTTAAGGCACAGGGGAGGAAAATGGATATGTAACTGCAGCGATGCCTCTACAAGTCAAGGAGCACCAAGGATTACTGGCAATTACCAGACACTGAAAAGCACAAAGAAGGATTCTTCCATACAGCCATCAGAGGGAATAATTGACACCCTGATTCCAGGTTTCTTGCCTCTAGAAATGAGACGATAACTCTCTACTATTTTAAGCCTCCCAGCTTTTGGTCCTTTGCTACAGTAGCCCTAGGAAACTATATACTGGGTAAGGAATAAATTTTGAGTAAAACCACTGAAATTTGGAAGTTGAACTAGTTAACATCATCTTAACAAATGCATATTTGTAAGCAAGTCCACCAAAGACTACAGGGTCAGGGATGCCATATCTGTGGTAGAGGCAATTAACAGACATCTGAGAAATGAGTAGGAAATCAGCTACCACAAGCAGGGAGAGGTTGCTCTGATAGGAAAAATGGTTGATCACAGCAGACGAGCTTTTCAGGAACAGCACGTAAGACAGCCCTGAAATAGGAAAGAATATGGTGGGTCCACAAACTAAGAAAAGTCCAATGTATCTACAGCATGAAGAACAGGAGAACAGACGGGTGGGTAGGTAGGTAGGTAGGCAGGTGGGCAGGTAAGTAAACAGAGGTCAAAGCTTGTAAGTTCTGACAGCTACAGAGGCTTTAGTAGCATCAGGAAGGACAACAGGGTCCAGAGACAGTCATCAAAAAGGGGAACTGTTTATTGGTTTTGATCCACTCACACACACAAAAAGAATGTGGATCTTTAATCAGGAATGATTAAACCTCTCCCAGTGCTCAAGTCCGGAGGGAACTGGGGGAGAGAACACAGAGCCACATGAGAGCAGCCCTGAGCACCAGTGCTTTGAAAGAACATGGAAGAAACAAAACTGTGGTTAGAAACTGTCTTAGTCCACTCAGGCTGCTATAACAAAGTACTCAGATACTGAGTGTCTTGTAAGTAACAGATTTATTTCTCATAGTTCTAGAGGTTGGGAAGTCCATAAACATGGCGCTGGTAGATTCTGTGTTTGGTGAGGGCCCACTCCTTCATAGATGCCCATCTTCCATCTTCCACTGTTAACTTCACATGATGAAAAGGCAAGTGATCTCTCTGGGCCTCTTTTATAGTGCACTAAGGCCACATTGCAAAGGATGTGACTAAAGGAACACTGTTAACTCTAGTCATTAGACAGTCAACCTAAAACAAGCATCCAGGAAGTGCTGAAGGACTAAATGTGAATTATGAGAAAAGAGAGGAATCAAGAATGACTCCAAGTGCTTTTGTCCTACATAGCTGGAAGAATAGACTCCTAATATATAGAAGTAAAGGGATAGAGTTAACAATTCCATTTTGTATTTGATATCTTGCAAGACTATTAGATATCTAGGTGAAGATATTAACTGGATATACAAGTCAGGTAGAGTTAGGCTATCTTAGTCCATTCAGGCTATTATAACAAAGTGCCATAGACCAGATGGTTTACATACAACCAAAATTTACTTCTCATAATTATGGAGGCTAGAAGTCCAAAATCAAAGTGCCAACATGGTCAGGTTCTGGTGAGAGCCCTCTCCCTGGTTTGCAAACATCTCATGACATCGTCACCTGGCAGAAGGAAGGAGAACTCTCTGAGGTCCCTTGTATAAAGGCATTAGTCTCACGAGGGCTCCACTGTCATGACCTAATCACCTCCCAGAGACCCCCAACTTTTAATACAATCACCTTGGAAATTAGAATTTCAAAATACAAATCTGGGGGAGGACACAAATATCCATACCGTAGTAGACTTTCACATCAAATGACTGAGGAAGCAAAGACTGAGAAGTCTCTAAACTGGTCTTAGCCTAGACATTGTATTTAGTCAGGGTTCTTCAGAGAAAGAGAACCAATAGGGTGTGTGTGTATATAAAGATTATAGGAGTTGGCTTCTGTGGTAACACAATCTGCTGTCTACAAACTAGAGAACTAGGAAAGCCAGCGGTATAATTCAATCCAAGTCTGAAGAGAATCTTCTATAAATCCTGGGGTCCCAAGGACCAAGAACCAGTTTTGTTGTCTGAAGGCAGAACATGGACAACCCAGCTCAAGTTCATCCTTCCTCTACCTTTGGGCTCTATTTGGGCCCCCAATAGGTCGGATAATACCCACCAACATTTGTGACGGTGAATTTTCTTCGCTGTCTTCTGAATCAAATGCTAATCACTCTCACAGACACTCAGAAATACTGTTTTACCAGCTATCTAAGTATCACCTAACCCAGTCAAACTGACACATAACATAAGCCATCTCATACAAGTAGGCAGCTTTTCTATGACCAACTGGTGAGGGATGTAGATCAACAGAGACTAAAGGAAGAGAAAGTCCTAGTCAGCCTAGAACAGGGACCTTTCCTTTGACAGTGCAAGAGGGCTAAGAGAACTAGTGCACTAGTTCTTAGAAGAGATGGGAAGTTCATATCTAGTTATTATTTATAACAAACTAAAATATAATTACAGTTGAGTTTTATATATATAAAATAAGCTGTACAAAGCTCTCATTGATGTACATACTGGATTCACTAGTAACCTTCTAATTAACTTCATGAAGTTTCTAGTTATAGGACCTCTCCAGATCATGTTAATTAAAACAACAGGAATAACAATAATAATATCTAAATTATGTTGACTCTATTAACAATTCTGAAGTCCAGAGTAGGTAAAACAGACAAGTAATTCTTCCCAACCCACTTTTAAATATGCTCTAAAATATATTCCTCTCTTGATGAACTGCACGGTATGATAGGTCTTAATATTCACCCTTAGCATATCATCTATCGTCTACTACTTTGCACATTTTATGGCTTCATTTGCATGTCTGCCTGCCCCCCCCAACAAATGAATTAAGTTTTCAAAATCAGTATCTCAAAGGCCAACCCTGAAATTAGTCATTATTTTCATGCACAGAGAACAAAGTTTCCTTTCCCTTTGACTGTTGGCATAACACTTTCCCCCACACTCCCACCTCAAAAAGCACATGCCAAAAATGTTGATCTCACAAATGAGAGACATTTGCTACAGTAAGTGAAACAAACAGAAGAGGTTATTGTGTTTTGAAATTTGGGGATCTGGAACTTTTAAATTCTGCCTCAGAAAATCAGCCAAGGCTGAAGCAAGCTGTGCGTTTAAATTTCTTAGATGGAGACCACCTGTTCTTGGTGAACTCCAACTGATGAATCTGTTCCCATGAAACCTCTTTTACTGTGCCTCTGTCATGTACACACACCCTGGGCATGTCACAGATGTCTGTTCAGGGCAGGAAGTAAGGCAGGGAAAGGGTTGAGGATGAAGGGAGGACAGAAAGAAGGGAAGACAAACAAGCAAGGAGGAGGAGGGAAAGGAAAAGAAGAGAAATCACGTGTAAGGAAAAGAGTGCCTGCTGGGCTAGAATACTCAATCTCCTGTCTCTGCCTGATAGCAAGGGGGTGTCACTTTGAAGCATCAAGGCCTGGGCCTGCAGTCAGCAAAAGGGCAAACCTCTTCTTTCCTTTTAATGTCAAACTCCAAATGCCAAACAACAGTGACGTCTTGAATTTCACTTGGATGTGGGCACTAGGAACTAAAAGCAGCTTCCGGTTCTTGGAGAGAGAAATAAACTCTCCCATGTTCTAGAGCCTTTGCTTCTTCAGCTTTCCTCTGCTTGGGTGTTGTTTCCCCAATTCCTCACCCACCTGTCTCCTTCTTGCCATTTAGGATTTAGATCAAAGGTAATCTCCTGATGAGAAATTTCTTGACCACTCACTAGGAAAATAAATAGCCCCTCAATTTGATTCTGATTATAATACTTACTACATGAGCTAATATTTTTGTTTATCATCTGTCTACTGCTGCTAGACTGTAAGCCTCATCAGAACAGGGATTTTGTTCCTATGGTCTTATTTTCTGCTGAATCCTCAGCGCCTGAAAGAATGCTGAAGACAAAGAAGGCTTTTAATGAATGATTGCTTAATTAATAAATTCATATTTCTTTTTTTAAGATTGTATTTATTGATTTGACAGAGAGAAACATAGCTATAGAGGGAACACAAGCAGAGGAGTGAGAGAGAGAGAAGCAGGCTTCCCGCCGAGCAGGGAGCCCGACGCAGGGCTCATCCAGGGACTCTGGGATCATGACCTGAGCTGAAGGCAGATGCTTAAGGACTGAGCCACCCAGACACTCCTCATGTTTCTTTTTCTTTTGAAAAGGATGGTGAGGGAAACCTGAGTGGCTCAGTAGGATAAGTATCTGCCTTAGGCTCAGATCATGATCCCAAAGTCCTGGATGGAGCTTGTCAGGGCTCCTTACTCAGCAGGGAGCCTGCTTCTCCTTTTGCCTGTCACTCCCCCTAGAGTGGGACTTTAAGTCATGGGACTTTACCGATTCTTTACATAAGAATCTGTGTATGTGAGTTCACTTAACCAAAAAAACAAGTACAATCAACAATTTTTAGGCCTTTGAAATACAGTTTTAATAATTCTGGCAAGGTCTTCAGACTAATTCAATCAATAGAAGAATTTCAGCACATACAGACAAAAAAGATGCTTAATACCCATTGGGTAAGAAGTTATGTGTATTATAAACTTAGAGCTGAAAATTCTCAGAAATCCATGAATTATACAAATTTTATGCAACTGTTTTTCTCTACCATTCAATAGTTTCCATAGCAACTTTGGCATTAGACAGTGTATATGCTACCTTGAAGACACAAAGCATCATTCTCTCTAATCTATTTAAAGTGAAGTACTGTTATTTCTCAGCATTATGTTCTGCCCGTTTAGGGAAAACAAAAATATACCGCAACCTACATAATGCCGTTGTGTGTTAGTTTCCTGCTGCTTGGCTTGATAAGAGTTTTCAATTCTTTCCTCTGCCAAAATATTCAAGTTGTTAAGAAGAAATAGGACAAGATAATGATAAAGTTAAGATATTTTCTTATCTGGTGAGCTGGAAATTAATAAGACTGGAAGAAGTAATAAAGCCGATGAGACGCAAATTTAAAAACTGTACTCTCAAGACTGCAATGGAGTGAAAATGAGGGTATGCATTTACAATAACAAAAGCCAGGTCATTCCATTCCAAGTTGGTCTCCGGGGACCAAGTAATATTCTGTCTCCTGATCTGGGTGCTGGTTAAATACATATGGTCAGTTTATGAAATTCTTGGAGTAGTGCACTTAGGAATGTGTTCTTTTCTGGATGTGTATTGTACTTAGATGAAAATGATTTTAAAAGTCAGCCCATAACAAATGCCACTATACTGTACTCAAGCAACAGTACAATCTTTTCTTTAAAAAAAACTGATAAGTACACAGTGTAGTACTTTATGAGTCACTGTCTCTGTCTTTTGGGGGTTTTTTTGTTTGTATGGTTGGCTAGTTTTGTACAACATTTTAAAGGTAAAAAACCACTCTTAAATTGAGGCCCACACAAAAATAGGTGATGGACTCTGGAAAACAGTACGGAGATTCCTCAGAAAGTTGAAAACAGAGCTACCCTACAACCCAACCATCGCACTACTGGGTATTTACCCTAAAGATACAAATGTAATGATCCGAAGGGGCACATGCACCCAAATGTTTATAGCAGCAATGTCCACAATAGCCAAACTATGGAAAGAGCCTAGATGTACATCAACAGATGAATGGATAAAGAAGATGTGTGTGATGGAATACTATGCAGCCAACAAAAAGAATGAAATCCTGCCATTTGCAACAACATGGATGGAACTGGAGGGTATTATATGCTGAGCGAAATAAGTCAACCAGAAAAAGACACCAGAATTTGAGAGGGAGGGTGAGGGATCATGGGAGGTAGGGAGGGAAATAATGAAACAAGATGGGCCAGGGAGGGAGACAAACCATAAGAGACTTAATCTTGAGAAAAAAACTGAGGGTTGCTGGGGGATTGGGGAGGGATAGGGTGGCTGGGTCATGGGGAAAAAAAAAAGATGATGGCTAGTGCATTAAGTCAAGAGAACTTGGGACCACCAAGAGAGTGAATGCAGAGAGAGAAAAGACACAGACTGAGTCCTGGGGTCTCCAACATTAAACTATACCTATTAAAGCTATTAATATGATGAATTATGTTACTAGATTTCCTACTAAGCCTTTTTTATTTCTGAAAAATCAAACATTTGGATCATTCTTTAATGTATTACTAAGTTTTATTTGCTATTTCATTTTATTAGGATATTTTTCATCCTTCTATGTAAAATGAGACATTTCATCATATTTTTTGTAAAATTTTTCTTCAATGTTTCTTTGTTACCAATGTTATACTTCTATCACAAGAACTGATTTGGAAACTTTCCTCTCTGTGCCCTAGAATAAAGTAACAGTGAAAAACTTTAAAGTTTTCATGAAAGTTTCCAATAAATCTGTCCAAGCCAAGTGCTTTTTGTGGAGAGAGAGTGAGTAAAACTTCTTGACAGCAGGAATAATTGATATAGTGTTTCCTCTTCACCAGACCTGTTATTACATACATAAAACTCATTTAATCTTCACCAACAACCTAATGAGGTAAGTGTTCTTATTATCATTATCATCATGATTCTATCATTGTCATCTCCATTTTACATCTAAGGAAACTGGCACAGAGAGGTTAAGTCAGGAGGCAGAAAACACCGTGTATTTCAACAGATGGAATTTAATGTAAGGAATGGATTACACAGGTTTTAAAGGTAGAAGTAGCTAGAACAGAACACAGAAGCACAAGAGATAAGTGCAGGAGGACTGCACTCCTCTTAGGGACAGAGCAACAAAGGGGTGGAAAGAGGAGTTACAAGAACCTAGGAACCAGGAGGAGGGCCTCAGCTGATAGAGGCTGAGACCTCAAAGGAACAGTGAAGATCCCATTAGAAGATCCCATTCTGGAGATCCAATTAGAAGCAGAAGGGTGGAACCACTCACCCCTGCTGGGTGACAAACAGAAACAGCAACAAACTAGAAGAAAGCCCAGTCTCTATTCCCCTAACTTCCCTGTCCTCACTGCTCCCACCAGCAGAAAGCAGGAGCCAAAGGAACCCATGAACAGTTCGTCAAGACCCTGCCATCAGGGAACAACATTTATAAGGATCAGAGGCAATGAATGGGGGAGCCAGGACTTCTCTATTTCTTTTTTTCCTATAAAAATTGGCTATTGGGATTTTATTTCTCTTTTGGGTCAGTCTTGTTAATTTGACATATGTGATGTGTCTACAGCATATATTTGTAGCAAATTATTTCATTCTAGTTTTAAAATTTATTTTCATAGACTATGTTCCACAAAATAACTTTCTATCATGTTTTAGTTTCCCTTTTTGCTTTGTTTTTCCTTCCTGTCATTTCTCTCATAAACATGTACTTTCTTGGACTTTTGTTTGGTTTACTTTGTTGTTCTTTTTCTATCTCTTGCGTTGTATTTTTATAGTTTCTTTTTATGGCTATAAATATTTAAGGCTATACATTTTCTTTTGAGGATGGTTAATCCCTAGGACTACATATGCAGCATTTTCACTAATGTTCATCAAGATAGTCTGCATATTCTGTTCACCTTTCCTTTTGCTTCAAGTCCTTTAATACAGCTTTAAAAAACATTTTTTACAGCAAAAAAGCTTTTGCACTCATGTTTTGCCATTAATTTTTAGTTTTACCATGTTGTAATAATGTCATCTCACATCTTCCTTAATTTTGGAATTATGGACTAATACAGAGACAATTTTATGGCAGTTTCAAAAACACTGCAAAAGAATATGTTCTCTAGTATCACCATATCAGAGTTTAATATATATCACACTATAACTTTACTGATCATATTGTATAGGTTATCTGCATACTTATTTTGGTCCTCTTGATCTTGCACTACAGAGATGAATGAAAGCTTTCCACTATCACTGTGTTTTTGCCTACGTTTTGTCTACTTTTTATTATGTGCTATGGTGAGCACTATGAATTGTGTAAGACTGATGAATCACAGACCTGTACCCCTGAAACAAATAATACATGTCAATAAAAATAATAATAAATTAAATTAAACTAAATAAAAGATAGTACTCTCAGGGGTTACCTGGGTGGTGTAGTTGGTTAAGGGTCCAACTCCTGATTTGGGCTCAGGTCATGATCCCAGGGTCGTGTGATCAAACCCCACATGGGACTCTGCACTGGGCGTGGAGTCTGCTTAAGATTCTCTCTTACTCTCCCTCTGTCCCTCATCATCATCCTCTCTCCCTTGGAAGGAAGGAAGGAAGGAAGGAAGGAAGGAAGGAAGGAAGGAAGGAAGGAAATATGGTAATCTCAGGTCTCTTCTCAAACACTTCTATAATATATTTTTACACTGCCAAAGCATGTAATATTAACACACTACATTGACCCCTCACCTTACCTATGATTCTGTCTTAGAACTGTAATTAAATATATTCAATGTTCACTATTTATTTTGCTGAAGCTTGCTCTATCACCTCTTGGTAGACTAGAGTTTGTTCTACAGTAAGTTGTCTTAAGATGAGCTGTATGAGCAATATGTATTCAGCTTTGGCATAGTCAAAACTATATACTCGAAAGACAGTTTTGATTAGAATTTTTTCCCTGAGTAACTTGTGGGTGTTGCTCTATTATCATCTGAAATTCAATGCTGCACTGAGAAGTCTGATAACTTTTCTTCTCTTATAAATGACATAATCTTTTAAACTGTCTTTCCAATTAATTCTTTTCTCGTATTTACAGCCCACTTTGCCGACTTGGCATTTGCCACTCTGGGTCATTTTTTTCTTGGAATGTGATGCACCCTTTTATGGATTCAATGTTTGTGTACCCACAAAATTCGTATGTTGAATTCTTAAGCTTCAGTATGATAATATGAGGAAGCAGGGGCCTTTGGGAAGTAATTAGGTCAAGAGAGTACATCTCATGAATGGGATTAGTGCCTTTGTAAAAGGGACCCCAGAGAGGGGTCTCTGCTTTCCACAATATAAGGATGCAACAAGAAGACAGCCACCCGTGAATGAGGAAGAGAGCCCTCACAAGATCTGTCAGCACCTTGACTTAGACTTCCCAGACTCCAGAACTATGAGAATTGTTGTTTAAGCCACTTAGTATGGGATAATTTCTTATAGCAGCCCAAACCAAAATGCCTTTTCAAACTTTTTTTTTTCTGGAAAGCATTCATAAAATGTTTTTATATAATTCTTAGATTACGTTGTTTGGGGGTTTTCCCTTTGTAAGCTCCAATTATGTATACATTGCCTTTCCTTTTCTTAATTCTACCTCCCTTTTTCCTCATTCATCATTGTATCTCTTTATGTTTCATCTGCTTGTTTTTCTCATTTATTTATTCTGTGTCCCTTCCTAACATGTCTGTTCTCTGTTGTACTCCTTGTAATTTAGTCTTCACTCCCATATTATTGTTTTTTCCTTCTCTGTCTCAATATCTACCAATTCATGCTTGAAACTCTCCAGCAATCTTGCTGACACCTTCTGTTGACTGCTCAGCTCTTTCCTGATTTCTTATGTTTCTGCTACCTGGTATGAATGCAAAACTACAATTGCTGCAGTCATTTTTTTTTCCATTCAGATTGCAATGTTGGATTATAATTTTTATTTGCCTCATGCAACATTTTCTTATGAATTCTCTTTCCATATAGGGGAGTTTGGGCACTCTGTTGCATGTTTTTCCTTATAATATTTTTGTCTGGATGCAGTCTTCAATCCATTTTTGTCATTCATATTTAAATAAGTTGTATTTTTTAGACCAGCTATTAGCAAGAGAGTCAGTGGGCAGTTTTCTACATTTCTTTGTTCAAAAGCTCCCTCTGGTATTGCTAAAGTAGTAGACTACTTATAGTATAACCCACAGATGCTTTGTCTCATAGTCCTAACCTGGTTAGGAGAAAAGCATCTACTCCTAACTCCAATTTCCCTCAGTTCCTCTACTTGTCTCTGACACAAGAGGGTATACCTCCTACCTTCCCAACTCTTTGCTCACCTTTGGGACATGGAGTTTTCTGAGACAATTCAGTCTCTTGATTTCCCCAGATGCTTTCTGCAATTTCTTTATCCACCTTTCTTAGCAATTACACCTGTTCTACCCCTGTTCAGTGTGCAGCACTTCTCATTTAAAGAGGGGTCTTCTCCTTCTGGGAGTGAACATTTGCTTCTTATTTCCAAAATGTGCAACTACTGGGCCCTTTCCATGTTCCCTCATTCTTCAATCCCATCTTCAGTCCCCAAAGTCCCATCATTCCATGAAGTTAATGCTGACCTCATTTGCTTGGGCCACAATTACATGTAACTTAGAGTTTGTGAGTCTGTTTTCTAGCTTTACTGAGAATCTAATTTGAGGGCTTTTTTTTTTTCTCTTCTCCTTATATGATTTCCAAGAAAAATGCAGATATTTACAACTAAACTGCCCCATTCTCCTGTCATATCCACTCCAATGATTAATTTATTTTTGCTGAAATTGTAGGTGCAGGAAGAATTGCCAAAACTACTGACAATAAAATTACTGGTCAAAAAGGAAGTCAGTGCCCTGTATTTATGCTTGTAAAATTTCCAAAAGTATTTTAATGAGATCTCAGGGATGCCATCTACATCTAATGTATTTCTAATGCCCTTTGATATGAAGTGTTGACTCTGTAAATATTTTTTTATCTGAGCAATGTATAGTGAAAGCATAATATCATCTTTCATAAGGATAATGCATGTACTAAAAGCCTAGCTAATAGTGCAGTTCCCCATTTAATTATCTCCTCTGGCATAATATAACCACCTACTTACAATTATTATACTCATTATAATTAAGTCATAGAGACATTCTGTCTCTGAATATGTGAACAGCACAATTTGAACAAAGGACAGAGAGTCAGAGTACAACTTGGAATGGCCTTCTCACTATTTACCAAAGCATTTTGCTGTTATAAAAAAATGATCTACTTCATATAGATCTTTTTTCATGCAGTGTCAAAGGCAAATTCCAAAGAAAGCATTTCAGATGTCTACAAATGATTAAAAGTTTTGCAAGGAGATGTTACAAACCTGGGCTTGAATTCCTGTGTCTTTTCTATTCACCTGTTTGACTTTTCAAAGCTTCACATTCTTCATATTTATGTAAAACATTTGTCCACCTTATTATCCTGAGGTACACAGTGATGTCAATCTTTTAATACCCAAATTAGGACATTTCAAGTTCAATCCTGTGAATCTCAGTACATACTCCTTCTAAGTATTCCCTTGGTGACAAGTGCTGCTTTCTCTGTCCACAGCAACAACCCCATTTACCGCTGCCAAAGAATGTCATTACCCATGTAAAGGAACCTCTTCCTTCATGCTGATTACCCATCTGGTATAGACATTCAACCCAAGCATCCTAGGGAATTCCAACCAAACTCCCAATAGTTGCCAACAGTTCCCTGCAGGTTGGGATCAAGAACGATTTTAGCATCAGTGTTATGTTAAATCCAGAACCAGTTCTCCCTCTCTATCATTTGAATCATGGGCACAGACTTCTCTCTCTACTCACAAGGTATGCCTTACTGTTATTATTACCATCATTATGTTTAGTAACACAGGAGGCATCTCATAAATAACTGGTGAGTATGTGGATGCAAAGTTAGAATAATGGAGAATAGCTCCCCCCGCCCGAGAGTTTGAAAATCAAATAAAGGAATGCATGGTAGCTGTCTAGAACAAAGTACCATATGACCTAAAAAAAAAAAAAAAAAAAAAAAAAAGTAAGTTAACTCTCTGTCATTTCTGGTCATAATGGCAAATCAAATAAAATCTCTAACACACATTTTAAGACATGATTTGAGAAGCAACAAACATCCACTCTTGAAATAAGAGCTAATCCCTCAGTGTTGGTAGTTTGCAATTAAATTTTATTTCAATACCAATATCCTTGAAACCATACCATCCGAGGATGTACAATATCACCTAAACAATAAATCCATCAACCTTGCTTCCTGAGTTTCAACTACCACCAATACCTTTTTTTTAGTTCTTTTGCTAACAGGGTTGTTCTCATACTACAGCTTTAAAAAATAATAATAATGAGGCAAGATGACAACATCTTACTATAGCAAAGAGGAAAGCAAACAGCAGAAATTCTCTGAAAAATTTACTTTTTCTTCTTCTGAAAAGCAATAAGTGTTCAAATTCTTTCTCATAATAGTTTTTACAGCTTTTGAAATACCTCTAAATTTCACTCAGGTTTCCATAGGATTTTGTTATACTTGAGAATAATTTCTCTAATAAATCATTTATTTCATATTATTGTATTTCTTGATTCCTTTAATAATTTATTTTTTCAGGGTTTCAAGATTCATTGCTTATGCCCCCCATGCCATACTCCATGCAGTATGTACCCTCAATACCCACCCACCAGGCTCACCTACCCTCCGCCCCCTCCCTTTGAAAACCCTCAATTTGTTTCTGAGTCTAAAGTCTCTCACGTTTTGTCTCCCTCCCTGATTTACCCCAATTCACATTTCCTCTCCTTCTCCTACTGTCCCCCATGGTGTTCCTTATGCTCCACAAGTAAGTGAAATGATATGATACTTTACTTTCTCTGCTTGGCTTATTTTACTCAGCATAATCTCCTCCAATCTGATCCATGCTGATACAAAAGTTGGGTAATCATCCTTTCTGATGGAGGTGTAATATTCCATTGTGTATATGGACCATATCTTCTTTATCCATTTGCCTGTTGAAGGGCACCTTGGCCCTTTCCATAGTTTGGCGATTGTGGCCATTGCTGCAATGAACATTGGGGTACATATGGCCCTTCTTTTCACTACATCTGTATCTTTGGGGTAACTACCCAGTAGTGCAATCACAGGGTCATAGGGTAGCTCTATTTTTAATTTTTTAAGGAATATCCACACTGTTTTCCAAAGAAGATACACCAACTTGCATTCCCACCAAAAATGTAAAATGGTTCCCCTTTCTCCAGAGCCTCTCCAACACTTCTTGTTTCCTGTCCTGTTAATTTTGGCCATTCTGACTGGTTTAAGGTAGTATCTCAATGTGGTTTTGATTTGAATTTCCCTGACAGCTAGTGATGACGACCATTTTTTTCCTGTGTCTGTAGCCATTTGTATGTCTTCTATGGAGAAGTGCCTCTTCATGTCTCCTGCCCATTTTTTGATGTGACCATCTTTTTTTTTGGCTGTTGACTTTTTTTTTTTTATTGTTACCAAAATTTTTCTTTCCAGTGTTTGAAGATTCATTCCCCATTCCCCACACCCACTGCTCCACGCTTTAGGTGTCCCCAGTACCCACCACCAGGCTCTCCCATTCCTCCACCCCCCTCCCTCCAAGTCCCTCAATTTGTTTCTGTGTCCAAAGTCTCTGTTGTTTCGTTTCCCTCCCTAGATTACCCTAGTTCCCATTTACTTTCCTTCTGCCACTGCCCTCCAGTTTACCCCTCATGCACCGCAAGTAAGTGAAACCATGCAATACTTGACTTTCTCCTCTTGGCTTATTTCACTCAGCATAATCTCTTCCAGTCCAGTCCATGTTGCTACAAAAGTTGGATATTCATCCTTTCTGATAGAGGCATAGTATTCCATTGAGGAGTTCTTTATAGATCGTGGGTATCAGCCCTTTGTCTGTAATGTCATTTGCAAATATCTTCTCCCATTCCCTGGGTTGCCCCTGTGTTTTGTTGACTGAAGTTTCCTTTGCAGTGTAGAAGCATTTCATTTTGATAAAGTCCAAAAGTTCATTTTTGCTTTTGTTTCCTTTGCCTTTGGAGACATGTCTTCAAAAAAGTTGCTGTGGCTGATGTCAAAGAGGTTACTATGTTCTCCTCTGGGATACTGATAGTTTCCTGCCTCACATTGAGGTCTTTCATCCATTTCAAGTTTATCTTTGTGTATGGTGTAAGAGAATGGTCAAGTTTCATTCTTCTATACATAGCTGTCCAATATTCTCAGCACCATTTATTGAAGAGACTGTCCTTTCTCCACTGGATATTTTTTCCAGCTTTGTCAAAAATTATTTGACATATAGTTGAGGGTCCATATCTGGACTCTCTACTCTGTTCCATTGGTCTATGTGTCTGTTTTTGTGCCAATACCATGCCGTCTTGGTGATCACAGCTTTGTAGTAAAGCTTGAAATCAGGCAACATGATGACCCCAGCTTTGCTTTTCTTTTTCAACATTTCCTTAGAAATTCAGGGTCTTTTCTGGTTCCATATAAATTTTAGGATTGTTTGTCCTAGTGCTCTGAAAAATGTTGGTGGCATTTTGATTGGGATGGCATTGAAAGAATAGATTGCTCTGGGCAGTATAGACATTTTTTTTAATTTTATTTATTTGACAGTGAGAAACACAGCGAGAGAGGGAACACAAGCGGGGGGGTGAGAGAGGGAGAAGCAGGCTTCCCGCCAAGCAGGGAGCCTGATGCGAGACTCGATCCCAGATCTCTGGGATCATGACCTGGCCAAAGGCAGTCGCTTAACCAACTGAGCCACCCAGACATCCCTGGGAAGTATAGACATTTTAACAATGTTTACTTTCTGATCCATGAGCATGGAATGTTCTTCCATCTCTTTGTGTCTTCTTCAATTTCTTTCATAAGTGTTCTGTAGTCCCTCAGGTACAGATCCTTTACTTCTTTGGTTAGGTTTATTCCAAGGTATCTTAAAGTTTTTCGTGCTAGAGTAAATGGAATCAAATCTCTAATTTCCTTTTCTATATTTTCATTGTTAGTGTGTAAGTACACAACTCATTTCTGTGCATTGATTTTGTATCATTACTTAATTGTTGTATGCGTTCTGGTAGTTTGGGGGTAGTCTTTTGGGTTTTCCATATAAAGTACCATATCATCTGAAAAAGACAGAGTTTGACTTCTTCTTTGCCAATTTGAATACCTTTTTATTTTTGTTGTCTCATTGCTGTTGCTAGGACTTCTAACATTCTAACACTATATTGAACAAGAGTGACGAGAGTGGGGATCCTTGTTTTGTTCCTGATCTCAATAGGAAGGCTATCAGCTTTTCCCCATTGAGAATGATATTCACTGTGGTTTTTCATAGATTTTATGAGGTTGAGGAATGCTCCCTCTATCCTATACTTTGAAGAGTTTTAATGAGGAATGGATGATGTATTTTGTCAAATACTTTCTCTGCATCAATTGAGAGGACCACGTGGTTATTCTCTCTTCTCTTATTGATTTGTTGTATCACATTGATTGACTTGCAAATGTTGAACTACCCATGCATCCCAGGGATAAATCTCACCACGTGTGGTGGATAATCTTTTTAATGTACTGTTGGATACTATTAGCTAGGATCTGGTTAAGAATCCTGGCATCCACATTCATCAGGGATACTGAAATTCTTCTTTTTGATGGGGTCTTTGCCTGGTTTGGGGATTAAAGTAATGCTGGCTTCATAGAAAGTCTCGAAGTTTTCCTTCTGTTTCTATTTTTTGAAACAGCTTCAGGAGAATAGGTATTATTTCTTCTTTGAATGTTTGGTAGATATCCCCAGGGAATCCATCAGGTTCTGGGCTTTTGTTTTTTGGGAGGTTTTGATCATTGCTTCAATCTCGTTACTAGATAATAGTCTACTCAGGTTGTCAATTTCTTCCTGTTTCAGTCTTGGAAGTTTATAGGTTTGCAGGAATGTATCCATATCATCTAGGTTGTTTAACATATCGGCCTATAACTGTTGATAACTTCTGATGATTGTTTCTATTTCCTTGGTGTTAGTCATGATCTCTCCCCTTTCATTCATAATTTTATTAATTTGGGTCCTCTCCCTTTTGTTTTGGATTAGTTTGACCAATGGCTTTTGGTCTTATTAATTCTTTCAAAGAACCAGCTTCTAGTTTCATTGATGAGTTCTACTGTATCTCTAGCTTCTAATTCATTGATCTCTGCTCTAATCTTAATTATGTCCCTTCTTGTGTTGATGTTGGCTTAATTTGTTGTTGATTTTCCAGTTCTTTAAGGTGTAAAGAGAGTTGGTGTATTCAGGATTTTTCAGCTTTTTTGAGTGAGGCTTGGATGGCTATGTATTTCCCCCTTAGGACCATCTTTGCCATACCCCATAGGTTTTGGAGAAATGTACCTTCATTCTCATTGTTTTCCATGACATGCTTAAGTTCTTCTTTGATTTCCTGGTTGATCGAAACATTCATGAGCAGGACAGTCTTTAGCTTCCAAGTGTTTAAATTCCTTCCAAACTTTTTCTTGTAGTTGAATTCCAATTTCAAGGCACTGTGGTCAGAGAATATGCAGGGAATAATCTCAGTCTTTTGGTATCTGTTGAGCCCTAATTTGTGACCTAGTATGTGGTCTATTCTGGTGAAAGTTCCATGTGCACTCAAGAAGAATGAGTATTCTGTTGTTTTAGGGTGGAATGTTCTGAATATATCTATGAAGTCCATCTGGTCCAATGTGTCATTCAAAGCTCTTGTTTCTTTGTTGATTTTCTGTTCAGATGATCTGTACATTGCTGAGAGTGGTGTGTTATTATCTCCTACAATTAATATATTCACATCGATATGATTCTTTACTTTACATAACAATTGGCTTATGTAGTTGTCTGCTCCCATGTTGAGAGCATAAATATTTACAATTGTTAGATCTTCTTGGTGGATATATCCTTTAAGAATGATGTAGTGTCCTTCTGTACCTCTGACTACAGTCTTCAAATTAAAATCTAATTAGTCTGATATGAGAATTGCTATCCCAGCTTTCTTTTGAGGCTCATTGGCATGAAAGGTGGTTCTCCATCCCCTTTCAGTCTGGATGTATCTTTAGATTTAGAATGTGTCTGTTGTAGGCAGCATATGGATGAGTCCTGTCATTTTATCCAGTCACAACCCTGTGCTGTTTTATGGGAGTATTTAGGCTGTTCACGTTGAGAGTGTTATTGAAAGATACGTTTTTACTGACATCTTGTTGCCTGTGAAGTCCTTGTTTCTATAGATTGCCTCTGTAAATTTATGTTCTGTGTCACTCTTGGGTTCTTTCCCCTTTCATAGAACCCCTCTTAATATTTCTTATAGTGCTGGTTTGGTGCTCACATAATCTTTTAGCCCTTGCTAGTCCTGGGAGCTCTTTATCTCTCCTTTCATTTTGAAAGTCAGCCTTGCTGGGTAGAGTATCCTTGGCTGCATATTTTTTCATTTAGTTTCCTGAATATGTCTTGCCAGCCCTTTTTGGCTTGCCAGATTTCTGTGGACAAGGTCTGATGTTTTTCTGATAGTCCTCCCTCTGTATGTAAGGGATCTCTTCCCCTTAGCTGCCCTTAAGACATATTCTTTGAATTTATGATTTATGAATTTCCCAATTATGTGCCTGGAGGTTTTTCTAGGCTCATTGATCTTGGGGGATGTCCTCTTTGCCTCTAAGACAGGAACATTTGTTTCATTCCCCAGAGTAGGGAAATTTTCATCCAGGATTTGTTCAACTATATCTTCTAGTTGTCTCTCTCTACTCCCTCAGGGATCCCAATAATTCTGATATTGGAGCATTTCATGATGTCATTTATTTCCCTAATTCTATTTTCATGGGATTTTAGCTGTTTGTTACAAGACTACTCCTGCTCCTCCTCCTCAATCAATCTGTCTTCTAGATCACTAATGTGATCTTCTGCTTCACTTACCCTAGCTGTTAGAGTATTTACATTAGATTGGATCTCACTGATAGCATTTTTAAGCTCTTCCAGGTCACCTCTCACTTCCTCCATGAGAGATTCTATACTGCCCTCAATGCTCTTTTCCAAATTAGCCATTGCTTGGATAATTGCTACCCTGAATTGTATTTCTGTCATATTGTTTATGTCCATATCCAGCAGTTCTGTGACAAAGGTTGCAGTCTCTGAGTTTTTCTTCTATTGGGTGTTCCTCCTCTGAGTCATTTTGGTGAAGGGAGATTGAGAGGATGGATAACTGAATATATCAACCATGATCCAGGTAAGTTGTCCATTGGAAGGTTTCAGAGCAATTAGAAGTGACCACCAAAAAGGAAGAAGAAAGAAAAAAAAAGAGAGAGAGAAAAAAGAAAAAAAGAAAAAACCTGGCTAAAATGGGCCCCAAAGGTAGGATTTATGGCCCCAAAACAAAAAATAAACAAAAAGACTATCAAAAGTAAAAAGTGAAAAAAAGCAAAACTCAGCCCAAAACCCCCAAGAATAAGATTTATATAGTACAAAGGCAAAAAAATACACAGAAACACTGACAGAAGAATAAGATTGGAAGGTGATACAAACCCTTACTGTGGGTGAGGAAAGTATTTCAGTTCCTCCTATTTTTATCTTTTTATTTTTGTTAGAGGACTCACCTTTCTAGAGATATAAGGAAATTATATATATATATATATATAATATATATATATAGTATATATTTATATATATTACATATATATGGAAATTATATATATAATGAAACTGGTTTATATATAGGAGTAGTATTAAATACAAAAGAAGGATTACCTTGAAGCTTACATCTATGTGTATATTTTAAAAAAAGAAAGAAAGAAAGAAAGAAAAAAAAAAGAAAAAAACACAAGTATAAGTATGAAAAAAGTTCAAGTTAAAAGTTATTATGGAATGTTGTATTAAATATCAAGTTGTAATAATAAGTGGGTTAAAAAATAAAAGAACAAGAATCATGAGAATGAATTTAAATTTTAAAAATTTTTAAAAAACTAAAAATAAAAATGAAAAGAAGTCAAAAAAAAAAGCTGTATCTATAAAATATACAGGTTTGGGGGCAGTACCAAGAGCTTAATATACTGTTTTTCCCCCATGTTGGGGTTTTACAGTTTTATGGAGACTCTTTGGTAGACGTCCTCCTGTTCTTTTGGCTTGCCTTCTGGGGGAGGGACCTGCTGCATTGTTCTTCAGTCAGTCTTGCTTGGGCTGGGTGATACAGAAACTGGTTTTTCAGGCTTTTGTTCTCTGGAGGTTTTTGTTCTTCTGTGGCTTTTTGCAGTTTTTTGGAGAGCCAGAGCAAAGTTAAGCTGTCCACACCCAGACCTCCTTCTCAGAGAGAAGCCTCAGTCTGCTCCCCTCTGGATGGTCCAGGACACAGGGACTCCTCTGCACACCGCCACCTCTCACAGGTGGCACGCACCCCCAATCACCAGCCACAGTGGTCACCCAAGGCCCCTGCTTACCTCTGCACCCACTGCACAGAAACCGTGTTATCAGTTTGGGTGAGCCTGCCGTTGCCAGGACTGCTGTCTGGAGCTCACACCCACACTGGGTCCCCTCAGACGGGGTGGTCCCACACATCGCCTGTAAGCTGCAGGATGAGGGGCCTCCGGCGCAGGTGGGGATGCACCCAGCCCGAGCGGTGGTGCCAGCAGCAGAAAGCTGTGGGCTCAGGGGATCCCCACCAGGCTCGCTCAAGCACAGGCGGGCGCCAGTTATGGCCGCCCAGGGACCGCAGTTTTATGTCCTGTCCGTGCCCAGGGCCATCAGATCCCCAGTTGCGCCTTAAAACCCTTTTTTTTTTTTAGTGCTTTTAACCAGATTCCAAGTTGATACTAGTCCCCAAACTCAGGGCACTTTTGTATTGGGGTATTACTTCCTAATGGGTCGCTTCTGGTGGCTCCCTCCCCCTTCTGTTTCTCCTCCGTTATCAGTCCAAGTGCTCCCACTTCTCTTTACCTCTTTGCTGATACTCTTCTGCCCCCCGTGGAGATCCAGAAGTGTGTAATCTTACATCTCAGGTTAATTTTATGGGTGTTCAGAGTGTTCTGGTAGATATTTAGCTCACTTCAGGGGACTGGTTGAAACAGGGTCTCCTACTTCTCCACCATCTTGCCCCTGTCCTCTGTATTTCTTGATTCTTGATTGTGACTAAATTTTATGACCACTTTATTCCCAGGTTTTCAAATGTAAACAGTTTTACACAGATTTGTCCATACTCGTCATGGTCTCCAGAGAATCTAAAACTGTGATGACACATTGTAGACATGAAATAAATATTTAGGGAATTAAAGAATGTGATACCACATGTATATCATTTCAATAAACAGAACCACAAAACTATTGCTGAATAATATACAAGCCTGTGCTGCTTCTCTCCTAAGTGCAATTTAAGATAACGTTAAATAGAGAGTGTTCTAAAATTGGGAATTATTGGGCATTATAAAAATTGGGGGAGGGGTGCCTGGGTGGCTCAGTTTGTTAAGCGACTGCCTTCGGCTCAGGTCATGATCTCAAAGTCCCAGGATCCAGCCCTACATCAGGCTCCCTGCTCGATGGGAAGCCTGCTTCTCCCTCTCTCACTCCCCCTGCTTGTATTCCCTCTCCAGCTGTGTTTCTGTCAAGTAAATAAATAAAATCTTAAAAAAAAAAATTGGGGAAATTGGGATTTTAAAAAATAAGAAAATATAATCTTGAATAAAAAGAAAAAAAGAAATTAACACATTTGCATTTCGTTTGCCTTAAGTTCCGTGTAAATATCAACTCAGTAAGTCTCTTCATTAACTGACTTAAGAAGTTGACAGTAAAAATGACCATATAGTCCTGATATTCATGTCAGGTTACTTATTGTTTTGTCAAGTCTGTTGAAGCTAGACCACACTACCAAGGTGGGAGATGAGATATTTCTTGCCAAGGATGCATCTTTCCTCCCAATCACCTACAGGAAGATTAAGCCTGAGCCAGAAAACAAAGTCTAAAGACAAGAGGACAGGAAGATTCTTTCCTCTCTTTAAACCTAAAAGCAACAGAACAAAGACTCTGAGGTCCAGAGAGGCTCAAACACTTTGAGTACTGAGTCTCTTGACCACATAAAATCATACTAAGGGTACATGGGTGGCTCAGTCCATTAAGCGGCTGCCTTTGGCTCAGGTGATGATTCCATGACCCTGGGACTAAGCCAGGCCTCAAGCTCCCTGCTCTGTGGGGATTCTACTTTGGCCTACCTCTCTGCCTACTTGTGATCCCTCTGTGTCAAATAAGCAAATAAAATATTTAAACACAACACACACACACACACACACACACACACACTGAGACCAGGAGGCTCTGTGAAGTCTTGGGTTTTTATGGCAACAACAGCAAGAACCACACAGACAAGGAATGATCTTCTGGAATCACCAAGTCCTCTGACCTCAAAAGAGTTGGGAGGGGTGAGTTCTGGCTGCATGTTTTAAGTAACAAAAACAACCAGAAATGATTGAGTCAGACACCAATTAATCCCTCAGGATTAACGGGGCATATCAATAGAGAGGCTCTCAGAAATGATCAGACAGACATTTGGCTAATCTATGGACCTGTAGGAATTTGGAATTATTGTATTTGGGACTATCAATCATTGTATCCCAACCTGGACATACTAATTACATTTGAGAAGAAGTACTAAATTGAATCTCTGAGAAGTTAGGCTTGAAATCTCAAAACAAAGGATTCTATGTTATAAGAAATAAAGAGTAGAGAATAGTGATACAAATTCTACAGATATAACATGTAGGAAACAAAATCATGACTTTTTCTTAAAACTTAAATATAAACATTTTTTTAAATTCCAAATCTTTGAATTCTCTTGTATCAGTTTATATAATAACCCTACATACATTCACTGACCACTGAAATACAGCATTCTAAAATGAACCCATACATCATAGAATCTAACAGTTGGAAGTGACCTCTGAGGGCATCAGGACCACTTTTCTCTCTAACAATCCATATTCCCCTCTATAACATCCCAAGCCATAGGAATAAAACAAGAAAATGCGTTCTTGGATGGTACTGATGATCTGTGTCAGATGAACCAGTCGTCTAAAGTTACTGGCTAAACACATGTGTTCATTTAAACCAGTTATAACTATGGGGCTAAATGGAGCATCACTTAGTCATGACTCAAACCTACTGCAAGAACTAATTAATAGGCTCCTTTACCAGTTACTTCCTAAAGAAAACATATTAAATATCTGCTTAGAAGTCAAGTTCATCCTAAAAAAAGGAAAAATAAAACTTCTGAATCTGAGGGCTTAGTAACAAGCATTTGCCTGTGGGAGTAGAGCACAACCTCCATTAGAATTCAGAAAGAATTCTGAACTATAATCTTGACGGGGGCACACAACAACGTTATTTTCTTAGTCTTACCACTTCACTTCTCTTCATGAACTATAGAATATTTTTAAACCTACAATAAACATTTCTAGTGTGGTGGTATGGCATTATGTTAACTTGGTTATAAATCATTCACACATGAGAAAATAAGTGGGAGGGGGCTGGTCATGAATACTTTGGTTTGTCTTATTCTCTGCACTGTAGGGCAAATGTCTCAATAAGGATTTGAAATATTTCAAAGGCGCTTTTAAGTACTCACATAGTGCTGGCCCTATTTCATATACAGAGAGGGACACACAAGACATGCAGATGTCTTTTAATTATGCACTGCTCCTGATTACACCATTTGGGGTTGGCTTATTGGCCTTTCTCCTCTGTCAGAAAGAATCAACTCAGAGCATGTGGATCTTCAATGGTTTGCATTTAAGGCACTGCAATTCTTTAAGCTGCCAATACAAGGTTAAGGCAATGCTGAAAAATAAAAACTTCACTGTTCCACACAGCCTTCTAGAAGGTGTTATTAGAACTTAGATAAAATGATGTTGTCTAGACTGACTCCTATAACACTGCCCTGGATTCTCTAATTACAAGATGACGTGGTTTCTCTGAAGACTGCTCCCAGTAGTGTTCCAAAATTTAAGCTGTTTTGCTCAGCTTCTAAGGCAAAACATATATTTCTGAAGGGACAGAGGCTTTCATATTTTCCATATTGAGTGAGCATACTTTTTAAGTGTTTTGACAGGACTGCTGTTACAGGTAGTACCAGAAAACTCTATTCAATGCATAAAATAGTTTTTAGCAGCACAAGAATACTAAAAATAAATAAATAAATAGATAGTTAAATCCCCGAGGAAAAACGTGCTCTGTAATTTTAAAGAGTTAACAAAATGGAGCTCCTTGGGGGAAATTATGACAATGCTCTTCTTGCATCAATTACTTGCCTTTGTATTGAAGCCTTGCCTTATTTTTTAGTCACCAAACAGAAAATGAGAAATCAAGATGTGGTGAGTTGCAAAATGTAAATTTATAATCCAATATACATGAGAAATGTTTTTAAACAATTAAGTAATGGTCCTTATAATTTGTCAGAAAAGAAGAATGGAAGAATGAAGGAAAAATATCAGGAGTCCTAACTCCAAACAACATCAGTACTAGAGGTCATGGGCAGAAGTTAACTGACAGAAAAATACAAAAGAAAAGAATATTTTAGCTCATTTTATAGCTTTAATAGAACATATGGAAGCCATATATCTGGAAGTGTGTGGAAAAGATTTAGGTGGCATAAAGAATTCCATTAATTGTATTATTAGAAAAATGGAAATATACTCTCTATTGGAATTATTATAGCTGCTTAGCTAGTCACTTTTCTCAGACAGTAACCCTCTAAAATGAATGTGACTGTGAACAGGCTTGAGTCTAGCCCACCTATGTATAGTATATTCCCTAAAAAAGTCAGTGGAGATAAGACTTACCCTTTTCTTAGAAACTCAGATTTTTGACATCACGTAAATAGCTCTTTATTGCAGGTCACAGAAACCTAAGGCAAAATTACCAAAGTAACTTGGTTTTAACTTGTCATCAAAAGCTTCTTCTTTGAAATGTATCCTCTGTTCTTTATATTAAATATATTAAAAACAGGTATCATTTCTTTCCCTGGGAGGCACAATTCATGCTTTACAGATCTAACAGTTACTATACTATTCTAAGGATTTGGTATAATTAGCCTTTTCCTATGTGTCAACTTATGTTGAACAGTTCAACCTCTTCCAGTTGAGGAATGTCACACAAATATGGTCATCTTAATGCTTCATAAGTCAGTCTAAATCCTTATTAATTTAAAACAGATTGACAGTTGCCAATAATTCTCCTAGGTATTTTCTAATCTTCATTGACATGGATGTCACCAGATCAATCCTACTAAGGTAGTTTCACATCTCGCAACAAGAAAGAAAGAAAATGAGATTCTTTTCTGAATTCAAAAGTTAGCCCTTTGGGGTTGGCTATTAGAAAAGCTCTGACTCAAAGCTGTAGGAAATATAGAAACTCAGGGAAAAAATTAAAAGATTTCATCAGGGCATAAAACAATATAAAATGCCATTTATTCTAATCGTATTGGCAAAAATAAAAAGAAAATTATTTTAACCAATGTGTTGGAAAACTTAATACCAAAAAATGGAAAATAAATGAATTTGAACCCTACCTCACCCCAGTAATAGAGTTATTTTGGGACAATTCATAAACTGTGTTAGAAAAACTAGAACCATAAAGCTTCTAACAGTAAACATAGGAGAATGTCTTTGTAACCTTGTAATAGACAAAAATTTCTTAGAATACACAAAAAAGACTAAGCATAAAAGAAAAAAATGATATATTGTACTTCATCCTAATGAAAATTTCTGCTTATAAAGCCAGACTCTGGAAGAAAAATCCACAACACACATATCTGATGAAGAACTTGTATACAGAATATACAAAGATTTCCTACAAATGAATAATAAAAGGAAAACTCCATTTTTAAAAATGGATAAAAGACAAACAAATCCTTTACAGGAGATACATATGTGGCCAATAAACATGTACGGAGGAGCTCAACATCATTAGTCAAAAGGAAAACACAAATTAACACTTTCTACTAGAATGGCTAAAATCTACAAGACTGACAATCCCATACATTTGCCACATCCAGAACTCTCATGCACTGCTGATGGGAACATAATGCTGTACAGTCATTTTTTATAGCTACATGTCAGTCACTTTAAAAGTTAAATATGCCTCTGCCCTATGACCCAGCAATCCCTATCTTAGGTATTTACCCAAGAGAAACCAAATAAAAAATGTATGTCCACAAAATAGTCATAGTAGCCCCAAACCAGAAACAGCACAAATATTTATCAACAGAAGAACATTATTTTAATGAAGTAACTTCACACGACAGCCCCTACTGTAATTTACAACAACATGGATTAATCTCAGAAATGAAAGCAAAGAAGCTGGAAACCAAAGAATACCTATTTTATGATTATATCTATATGAAGTACAACAGGCAATATTAGAAATCAAAACAATAGTTGCTTCTGTAAGGCAGAGATTAAGGGAAGGGATCAAACATACCTTTCTGGTAAAGGAAATATTCCAGACCTTTTTGTGTGTGTGGCTGTTTCATAGGTGTATACAATTATAGAATAGGTATAAAACTTCTTGAACTGAAGTGAGCTGTGGATTTATTATATGTAAATTTACTTCAAAAGCATTTATACAAATTCAATGTTCCATAGCAATCTACATATATTCCTAGTGGTATGGTACATCAGTACAGAAATAATGGCAGTCAATTTCATAATTAATCTTAAAAGCTTTAAAAATGTGAAAGGCCTTGGACCAAGTAATTCTACTTACAGGAATTTATTTTAGGGAAACAAAGCAAAGGCTTATATATGCACACATACATATATGTATATTTACAGTGTGCATATATACATGCATATACATATATGTGATATATAAATACACATAAAATTTTAAATATGTATGTACATGTGTGTATACATATAAAGCATTAGATTTTTTCTTTCAGTATTATTTATGACTTAGAAAAACACGGGGCGCCTGGGTGGCTCAGAGGGTTAAGCCACTGCCTTCGGCTCAGGTCATGATCTCAGGGTCCTGGGATCAAGTTCCGCATCGGGCTCTATGCTCAGCAGGGAGTCTGCTTCCCTCTCTCTCTGCCTGCCTCTCTGCCTACCTGTGATCTCTCTCTCTGTGTGTCAAATAAATAAATAAAATCTTTAAAAAAAAAAAAAGAAAAAGAAAAACTGGAACAACCTAAATGCCCAATGATAGCTTAGTTAAATAAATAATGATGCATCTACCTTGAATGTTACATAATCATTAAAATATTTATTGGTAAATAAAAGTACTTTTCAATATGGTATTAAATTTAAAAAGGAATTTCAAAATTCCTTTTGTCTGCTTTGACAGTTACAGGATCTATTATATATAGATAGGATTATTTTTCTTTCTGCAAGAGCTGCTCTTCAGCTCTACAAAATAATCTGAAGAATCAGATCTTACTCTCCAGTTGTTCCACCATCCCTGGAGTATCACCTTCTATATGATTAAAGCTAGCTCACTATCCCATGTCTACGTTTCATCCCACAGAAGGGGTGGAAAGAGAAAGTGAAAGGGACGCAGTTCCCACCAGTCAGAATGGTCCTATCATGTGTCCTAATCAGCTCAGGGCTGCTATAATGAAATACTACCGACTGGGTGGCTTATCAACGCGAAAAATCATTTCTTACAGTTCTGTAGGCTGGAAGTACAGGATCATGGTGTCAGCATGGTTGAGTGAGAGCCCTCTCCTGGGCGGCAGAATTTCCTTATATTCTTATATGGCAGAGGTGTTAGGGAGCTCTGTGGGATCTCTTTTATAAGGACACTAATTACATTCATGAGGGCTCTACCTTCAAGACCTAATTTTTCCTCCCAAAGGCCCTACTTACTGATACCATCACCTTTGGGGGTTAGATCTGCAACATGAATTTTGGGAGGACACAAACATTCAGACCATAGCCCAAAGCTACTGCCAGAGAGGCTCAGAAATGCCTCTAACTTAGCCACTCACTATGTGCCCACCTAAAACTAGAGAGAGGATAGTTCCAATACTAAGGAAGAAACAGAGAACAGCGAAGCTTGGATGAAAATCTGGGTGACAAGACTAGAGCACCCCCTTAGGCAATGCTGCATCATCAGTGTTTGTGATAGCACAAAGGTTGAAAGCAGCAGGAAAAAAACAGTTAATGACAACTCTGAATCAAAATGTAACATGGCAGAGTTGGGCATCAAGAGTAAAAAGGTTTTAGAATAGCTTTATCCAATTTGTTTTTCTTATATTTTCCTTTTTAGGTATGTTCTAAATCCATTCATGATAGAAGTCTGTATCATAACTAGTCTAAAAGAACTTTCCCATTGAGTATAGGCTTTTTTACGCAAAAGCAAAAGCAGTATAGTAAGTCCCTCCTTGTTGCAGTTTTGCTTTCTGTGGTTTCAGTTACCCGCAGTCAAATGTAGTCAGGAAGCCGAAGATCCTCCTTCTGATGCATCATCAAGTCAACAGTAGCCCAATACTATGTCACAGGGCCTATGTCATTCCCCTCACTTCATCGCATCACACGGGCATTTTATCATCTCACATCATCACAAGAAGGGTGAGTTCAGGACAATAATATATTTTGGGAAAGAGAGAAAGACCACTCTCACGTAAGTTTTATTACAGTATATTTTTGTAACTGTTCTATGTTATTAGCAGTTGCTGTTGTTAACCTCTTACTGTGTCTCGTGTATAAACTTTATCTTAGGTTTGTATGTATAGGAAAAAAACACATATACAGGGTTTGGAATTAGCCAAATCTGTGGTTTCAGGCATCCACTGTGAGTCTTGAAATGTAGCCCCCCAGATAACAGGGGACTAGTATATGTCACAGTTTAGTTGACAACATTTCTTCTTTCTTATGATTAAATAAGTGATAATAAATCATTTAAACTATAATCAATGCTGTCTTAGATTTGATAAAATACAGTAAAATGTTAGTAGTTATTTGGCCTTACTATTTTACATAGCCAGGATTACAACTGGTCTTTATATAATTCTCTACATTAATACCTATTTTCCTTTTTTGTAATAAATAAAATTAGACAAATGAACTTTAAATGGGCCAGTGGAATAGTCCTTAGCTAACTACATGTATTCTTAGCTAAGAAGTCTAAATCACAAATCAAAAAAGGATGGCCTGAGTGCATTAGTCCAAATATTAAAGGGCCAGGCTTTCATACTTGAGTGTGGCTTGCCAGAGTCCTGAAGATGGAACTGGGAGATACTTGCCGGGCTGGTCTCAGTTGTTTGATGAATGAATTGTTTTTATTTAAAAGCTACATATAAATATAACTAAAGAATACACTGCTCTGATTGCTTAAGAATGAATTCTAAGAAGTCAGATATTACATCTGTTAATTTATCTGTGAAGCTAAAACCAAAGCAGTCTCTTTCTCTGCATCCTAATTTATTTCAAAATTAGCAATGCATTACTTGAGTAGATATACTTCTGCAATTAGAAGCTTTTGCTCTCTGAGCTTCTTATACCTATCTGGCTCTCTTAATCTAGATAATGGCTCATCTTATTTAACACATGTTTTTAAAATTCATTCAAGTATGCAATTTTTTATCCTTTTTATTTCACTATTATTATATCATCTCTCAACTTATTTTCATCTAACTACATCCTTATCTCACTATCTTGCTCTCCTCTCTCGACAGTTAGTGATAATCACATTAGAACAGTTTTAATCCAAACCTATTACAAATTAATGTATCATTTCAACAACAAAGAAATTGTTCCATTAAGAAACAGTGCTAACAACCAGATTTATTTTGAATATAAAACAGAGGTTACAGAATAATTTAACCCTTTATAATCTATGATCACACAGCAGTATCACCTGGTTCTTGACTGGAAACAAGCAGGAAATCAGGTGCTGCATCCAGTTTAGTGCCCACTCTTGTAACTGTTTATGAATCAACAGTATGTGGCAGAAAAATAAAATTGGCATGAAAGCAGCCCTTCTGGCCAATCCATTAAGAACTAATAAAAATGACCAGAGAAAAAGTTCAGATAATTTTGTCTGATCCCCCTTTGGGCACAGGGAAACCCAGAGACTGAACTCAACCAAGATTAATTATGAGGAAAAAAAGCATATTTTCCCAAAGGCTGCAGTGCATTAAACCAAGCTGTATGATCTGATGGTCAATAGCACAAGCAGGCTGGTTATCCACTCGTAGTGAAGGATCCACTGGATGGACCTCAAACCAGACCAAATCTATCAGATTTGATAAAGGAACACTGAGATAAGATAATGTCTCCTATGCACCATGATAACCATGGAAGGCTGGAGCTCCAATGATGTAGAAGCTGTCTGACAATGAACCCTAAAGAAAAAAGCCCAGCCACAGAGTGAGGGCAACATCTAGTATATCCTGTGAGGCCCTGGATCTAATATAGCTTGAGATCAACTCAACTCTAAACTTTTCAGGTAAATATTTTCACACATATAAAGCCTATATTGTATCTATATCCTTATTTTTAAAATAAATAGGAACATGTTCTATTCCCTGTTCTACATATTGATTTTTCATTTAACAATTCATTTTGTAGAATGCCCATGTTAGCACTTACAGGTCTACTTTATTATTCCTTAATAGCAGCATAAAATTCCACTGTGTGGATGTAACACGCTACTTTGTGCCAGTTTCTTGTCAGTCAATGTGTAGATTGCTTATAAATTCTACATCAAACTAAACAACAATGAATACCCTTAGATGTATGTCTTTTTGCTGTTTGCAAGTTTATCTGGGGTTTTAGGAAGCAAATAAAAAGCTGATTCTAAAATTTACATGGAAATTCAAAGGATGTAGAATAGTCAAAACTATTTTAAAAAGCAAGAGTGGACCATTCAGATTACCTGATTTCAAGACATACTGTAAAGTTATAGTAACTGAAACAGCATAGTTCTACTATAAGAATGGGTAAATAGATCATTGGAACATAATATAGAACTCGGAAAAAAAAACTGTGTATGTACAGTTGATTGATTTTCAATGAAGATACCAAGATATCAATGGGAAAGAAAAGTCTTTTCAGTAAGTGGAGTTGGAACAACCTGAAAAAACTTTGGAAAATATGAACCTCAAACTCTACTTTATATCATACACAAAATTAATTTGAGATGGATCACAGACCTAAATGTACACACTAAACCATGAAGCATCCAGAAGAAAATTCAGAATATCTTTACAACTTTAGGCAAAGAAAGAGGCAAAGGAAAAGGCAGAGGCAAAGGCAGAAAGCCTGCGAAGCAAGAAGCAGAGAGAAACAGAAAGGCCGAAATAGAAGCAAAGAGAGCAGCAGAAATAGAAGCAGAAACAGAAGCAGAGCAAGAAGGCCAGAGCCAGAGCTAGAGAGCTAGAGCTAGAAAGCCAAAGCTAGAAAGCCAGAGCATGAGCCTGAGCCTGCTTCATAGGTCTCTCCTGACTGACCTTGGTTCCGTCAGCTTGCATCAGATTTCCATGTCCGTGTCATTATTTCACCCGCCAGACATCCCGTGGTTTGGGACCCACATCTCTGCTGAGGCTGGCCCCCGGCAGCGACATTTTAAATTCTCACAACCAAATGTTAGAGAAGAAATGGAGTGACATACATTAAATGCATTAAACAACATACAGGCTGGTGAAAGTATAACACGGAGCAATCACTTTATAAAACTATTCAGCAGTGTATTATAACATTAAACATAAACTTACACTATGACCCAGCAATTTCATTATATATTTACCTAAGAGAAATGAAAACATATGATCACAAGTCTTCCACAAAAATGCTCATAAAAACTTTATCCATGGTAGTCAAAAACAACCAAAATATAATCATGAGGAAAATAAATAAGTTCTAGTACATTCAAAAAAATAAAATACTATTCAGGAATAAAGAGACAGAAAATACAGGAATAAAGAGGAGTATATGCTAATATAGCAACAACACAAATAGGTTTTCAGAATTATAGTGAATGAAAGAAATTAGACACAAAAGAATTCATATTATATGATTTTACTTATATGAAGTCTAAAAACAAGCAAAACTAATCGATGGTAATAGAAAAATATGAAACAGCTTATGGAGGTAGGGATTGACTATAATGGAACATGAGAACTTTCTAGGAGGATGGCAATGTTCTTGACTGAGAGCTTGGTAATACTGGTAATATATTGTTCTTAAAACTCATCAACTTGTGCACTTAACATTTGTGTATTTCTATGTATATAAATCTCACCTCAATAGAAAATATTTTTACTGCAGTTTCAATGAACTTCAGAGAGAGTGAAATTAAGTGTGTATTTCAAGCCACCTCTTTACCTGGAAGTCAAGTTGTTGCTAAATTGTAACAATCATAAGAAACCCTGATGTGAACAAAAATCATTGCTTGAAGTCTCAAAAGTAGAATTGCCTTAATAAATTTATTTTTAAAACGTTTGAGACATTTTATAAAACTTCTTTCCATAAATAATGGACCAATTTATACTCTGATCTATGATGTATGAAAATATCCACTTCCCCCCACCTAGCCAATATTAGGCATCATGTTATATGTAATAATTAGACACTAAAAAAATAGTAAGAATTTTTAAAAGTCACAGAGCAATTATTATATCCCAGGAACTGTTCTAAGCAATTTACCTATATTATCATCCACTTAATATGTAAAACAACCTTGAGAAAGGTACTACTATGACTCCCATTTTGCAGGGGAGTGCAAAATGAAACAAAGAAAGATTAAGTTACTTGCCCAAAAAGAAAATTCAGGAGAATTACTTAGTAAGTTCTAGAATTAGGTCTTCAAACTCAGGAATTCTAATTCCAGAGTTGGTGCTCTTATCCACTATGATACTATTTCTCATTATTACTGTAAATATTGTATGATTTGACTGTTGGTGTGGCTGAGCTTTCTCTAATGTTACTGACCTCTTTTGTGAATTGCCTTTTTGTGTTCTGTGCTCATTTTCTTAACAGGGTGTTTGTCAGGGTTTTTAATTTTTTTATTTGTACAAATCCTTAGAAATTAAAGATATTAATCCTTTATCAGTATTATATATTAAAACATTTGCCCAGGATATTTTTCCTTTGTTACCTTATTTCATAATTTTTTACTTTATTTTAAAACTTTCTTAAAAAATGAATAAAACTTTCTAAAACATGCAATTTTTTCCTTGTGAAATATCATCTATGAGGTCTTAACATACAAAAAAAACAATGCATTCCATAAATATCTTTTCTCTAACAATTACTTTAGAATTCTAAAATTAACTTCAAATTCTAGATAAATAGAGGATAGGTGTATGTATTTGTACTCTAACAAAAATATAATAAATTCTATAATGGTAAACATCTTCCTTTCCAATTGTCCTTTATTTCATTCATCATATGCATTTTCAAACCATATTCCTTTTGACATTTGACCACAGAGGAAAAATAACTTTATTCCCTTCTCAGAGACAAAAGTGCCGTGCATCTACTGTGCAAGGCAAAGATCAAAGCACTATACATGACTTCCCTCCCTCCCTCTCTCTCTCTCTCTCCCTCTCTCTCTCTCTCTCTCTCTCTCTCTCTCTCTATATATATATATATATATATATATATATATATATGTAGGTTCTCTCTCTCTATATATATATAAGTAGGTTCCTTGCCCAGTGTGGAGCCCAACTCCAGGCTTGAACTCATGACCCTGAGGATCAAGACCTGAACTGAAATCAAAAGTCACACTTAACTGACTAAGCCACCAAGGCATCTCCTTCCTTATATTCAATACCCAATCTGTCCATCAAGTCCTCCAAATCATATCTTTAATATGTTTATTTCTCTTCCTCTTCATCACCACCATCCCAATCCAACCCACCATCATTTTCCACCAAAACCATTGGTATAGCCCCCGTAGATGTCACCTCCCTCTCATTCTTGCCTCTCCATCATCCATTTACTACCCAGCAACCAGAGTGTTCCTTGTATAATACCCATAGCACAGTCTCTTGACCCTGTTTAAAATTTCTAATGACTTCACATCACAATTAAAATAAATATCAACCCTTTTACTAGCTCACAAAGTCCTAGGTAATCTGTCCTTTTACTTTCCTTTCCACCCTCATCTTGAACTACTCTCTTCCTCATATACTATACTCTAGACACAAAAGTCTGGCTTACGTGCCTCTAACACACAGACATTCTGGAGTACCTTCAGTCTTTGTGCAGCTATTCCCCTAAATTAGATGACTCCCCCCTTCCGCCCCCTCCAATCTGCACAGTTACAAATCACCATCCCAGGGAAATCTTCCCTTGACCTCTCAGTCACTCCATATCATGTCACCTTTTCTCATTCTCTGCATACTATATGTCACTCTCTGATATTTTTGTGTTCAGTATTTACTTGCATGTTTTTTGTCCTGACTCACATATAAGTTCCATTTCTTTAGATCTTGTTTGTCTTATTAAGACCATATGCCCAGCAACAATAGCAGGGCCTACAATGTGGCAGGTCCTCACTAAATATTTATTAAAAGAATTGTGAGGTACCTAGAAATTATCTACTACCAATGGATAAAACTAAAACACACATTTGTGTCCAATATATAAGAAAACTTTTCAAAAATGAGAACTACCACAAAATAGAATGTCTCATCTCTAAGGCAATATCCAGAAAGAGATGAGAAAATCACCTTTACAAAAGGTGGAAATCTTAGTCCCAAGAACTATGGCCAACATGCAATCTTCCCTTTTTTAGATCACTTGTATTTGCTACTGTGAACCTCTGCCCATTCTTTGATCCTTGCCAATTGCCCTCAATCCATGTCTTGTTCTTTGAACCTGACTGACAGTTTTGGCCTTCATATATCTTTGGAATCGTTCTTGTTCTTTAGGAATTAAACACAGAAGCAACAGCAGAGAACAACTATAGACAACAAGTGATATAACTTCTTTGTCCCCATTCACTGACCATTCACATACTGTAACAATTCATAGTTATCAGGTTCTGCTCCCTATGAGGATTCCTATTATACCTGGAAACATATTTCTAATACCTTTATAGATATGACAGACTCTCAACATCCAGAGAAATGTTTTAAAATGCAACAAGATGTAATTTCTCCCATAAAAATAAAGTGTAACTGAAAAATTTCAACTGACTCCCTTCCAATTTATAAAGATTCTATAAGGACATAAATTTACAAAGTTATTAACATAAATTCTTTGACTAAAACAAACTATACCTCACATGCCTCAGCAAAATGGAAAAGGATTACATTTCATGGATTTCTAGGGTCATTCAGAAATAGCAAAAAACACAAAAATTAAAGCCAATAAAACCAAGGTTTTCTCTCCTTGGCATCTTATTCAAAGATGCATTTATATGCCTCCATGCCATGCTTTTAGATTATCAAATAGTACCTTATGTAATTATAACTAGATTATAAACCATTTACTTGATGACTATGAATTCCTGCTCTTTTAAATCTAATAATTCAATGCTTCCAGAAGTTCTATGACATTATAGAACTTCTGAACAGCTTTAAAACTGTGTCCTCCAACAGACCATTAGCCTTCGCACTTTGTTGAGAGGGACAAAGATGTAGATTTTCCTAGTCATCTTCATAACAATAAATTATGGTCTGTTGAAGGCAAAAAAAAAAAGTCTGAAGTCAATTCTTTTGAATGTCCTTGGGTCGTATTTTTCAAGTGTGAAGAATTCACATGTCCATATAAACATTTTAGTCCATTTCTATTTGTTTCTAAAAGATTTATATATTCACATACCAGCATGTGTATATGGAGTGATTTATTTGTATAAATGTCATTAAATTTATACCTTTCTCCACTTGGAAAGTGAAGTGTCTTTAAGAGTAGGCAGCTTGTCTACACTTATACACAACTCCACTACATCAAAGATCCTTCATTTCATATACACAAATTAATAAGCATCCAAAACCCTTTCACTGTTATCAGGAAAACAAGGATACAGTTGGACTCAATTTGGGAGGCTGTCCCATCAGTGCATTAATCCAGGGGACAGAAGACTAGTAAAATCTAACCAAACTGAGGTACTCCACTAACCTATTGGTATTCTCAACTGTAGCCAATAATTTTTAAAAGAAACATGCTTGAGAATAATACAATATACTTACTAAGTGATTTTGCCCAACTATGAAACAAGGTAAGTATTATATACACATGAACCACCTGCATGTTCAGTTTTGACCATCAGTTCCCCTAGTCCATACACCTGCTCTGGACATGACTGGTCAGTGGCTGCCTGCTACCTCTGAGACAGTGTTCTCTTCTTCAGTCTTCTTGTACAGACTGCAGCACACTCACACACTCCCAATATGTTTATTCTGCACCTCTTTATTGCATTACTCAGGCTTTCCTGTTCTGATAACTAGCTCTTAAAAGCTCATCTTCTCCTTTTCTTCTAATTACTGGTCCTTGCACACTTTATCTCTCTTCTGCATTGCTAGGTCTAGACATTATACTTGGCTACCACTGCCCTTTACAGGTTGAAAATATTTTGCCTTCCAGAGGGGTTGCTGGAAATCCCTTCATCTTTTCAGTCTGAATGTCTACAGAGGACAGGCCAGGGTCCATTGTTCTGATATTTTACCACCAATCAGAGTATAACATGCTTATGAGTGTAAGGGAGACACTTTAGAACAATGTTGATGGCTATCCTCCTAACTCATGACCTAGTCAACAGCTGGCTTTATTATCACAATATTTGCTAAGGTAATGAATGGCCCAAATGAACTCCAAAAGTGAATCATAAGTGGCATAATGTTGGTGTCACAGAGCTGAGGGACAGGTTCAAAAGACCTATGAAACATTTCAACCACTCTTCCCATATTGCCTCATCCTGGGCACATATCCAGTGAAATCCCTCCCCCTTATATTACTCCATTAGATTCCATCCATTCTTCAATATCTAAATTAATCTGAACTGGTTGAGTGCCCATAAGGACTACCTGTCTAGCTCTAACAGACCAAGCCACAGGCACTTTAGGAAATACTACATCCAACACCTCAGGGAACCTCCTGCCTTTTAATCCATTCACTTACTCCATTTCAGGGTCTCTGATTCCATACACATAACTGATTATCTGCCCAGACCCATTAAATCACCACTTTGGTAACTATACACTTAGCTTTCAAGTCCAACCTCAACCCTAAACTACTTAACATACCTGGTGTTGACCCCATATTTTTAGGCTCTGCTTTTAGGAAACCAGACTAATATTGTCTCATGGCCAAACTTAATTCTGGTTTATATAAAAGATAGGAAAACAAAGAAAAACTAAAACACATGTTTTGTGAGGACATGTTTGTCCCTCTCAATGTAGGGACATTGGCCTCTCAATGTAGACTCACCAACCCAAGTTATTATCACCTGCCACCATTAAAGTAAAACACAAATAGTATCCGGCTTTCCCTCATTCATTGGCAATTCCAGTTCATAGACTTTGAATCTTTGCCTGGCTCCAAGCTTTTCATTCTAAATCCTTATATTTCCAACCCTATAGTCCTTCAGACTGGCATTCATGGTACACTCCTTGGGCCAAAAGCCTCAGATTCCTCAGACAAACATTGATTTGACTCATACCTTCAGCTCCTCAAATGCTGTGCCACTTCACATTGGGTATCTCTGCTCTGGCCTTGTCTTTACACGTTGTAGTCCTAGGGGTGGAGAAAAGGTGTCTGGGTAATTACTTCACTTTTAATTACAATTATTTTTTTAACTGTAGTTGGTGCACTGAGAATTTTCAATCATTGAACTAAGCCCAGGATTCTTTAAAAAGAAAGATGGAGGGGCACCTAGGTGGTACAGTAGGTTAAGTCTCTGACTCTTGATTTTTGGCTCAAGTCATGATCTCAGGTTTGTGAGGCTGAGCCCCACATTGGGCTCCTCACTATGAGTGGAACCTACTTAAGATTCTCCCTCTCCCTCTCCCTTCCCCCCCATCTGTTTTCTTTCCCTCTCTAAAAGAAAAAAAAATGAAAAAGAAAAAAGGAAAGTCTAGGGAGAGTCTCATAGACTTTATTATCACAGTTCCATCCAGAAAGGAACTTAAAATGATTAATGGTTACATATCTCTCCTAAAACATGGAATGTGAAATGTATTCCCATTTAAAATATATAAAACATATCCCAGAGAAATAAGAATTATGTGTAAATTATACAACCTGAAATAAAGCTATTTATTAGCTAGCTTCCAACTACAAGCAGAATGTCTGCAATGAAAATTCTTAGTGTTCACCAACCCTCACCAACTCCTTTAATTTTCTCCCACCTTTAATTTTATTTTAACATAAAAAAGTAAGACTATGTTACATTCTGGTCAATAAAGAGGTCACCCAGTTGAAATTCAGCCAACAATTCTAACAACTTTGAACTCTCATTAAAAAAAAAAAATTACTGGTGCTGTATGCCAGTTCCCTAGGTAACCAAGATTCCACTTCAAAAATGGACTGGATAATCAAAAGAAAGCAATACACACACATACACTAAACCAAACAAAAGGCAATTTTGCTTCATTTGCTAAAATAGATTTGACCAAGTGTTTTTACACAGTGGCAGATGGTAACCACATTAATATTTATGTTGGACATGGCTAGAGAGGCTCACAGGAAAAGGACTTTAGATCGAAGATTCGCCATTAGAAATGGGTAAAAATCAACGTGCCTGTGTAGAATGAGAACATGCTCCCAAATATGAGCATAAATCCATGTTCTGCCACCCCACAGCTGTCCTGGGTAAGTGCTTTGTTCTCTGAACCTTAGCTTTCCCATGAGTAAGAGCTAAATTGTAAGAGATTGTAATAGGGATTAAATAAGATGATGCTGGTGAATCATAATTACAATTATAATTTCCCACACACTCACTCTGGGCTAGGCACATACAATAACTTAATGAGTTAAATATAGGCACCTCCATTTTAGAGACAGAGAAAGCAAGATTCTAAGAGTTCAAATAACTTGCTCTTGCCACACAGCTAATACATAGCAGATATGAAATTCAAACCCAGTACTATTAGATGTCAAAGTCCATGCTCTGGACTGTTCCACAGTCCAAAGCAGGACAGTACTTGAATCACACCAGACATTCAATAACGCTTTTTCTGATTGATAAAAATTGTAAATGCAAGGAGCACCCAGAGGATTTCCAAGTTGCACAACTCTAGGGGAGCCATTCTTCTCAGAGTCTATATGAATGGCACACTCTGACAAGTTGTAGAGTGCACAGCCAGGACTTCTGTACAAAGTGGCCCCTGGGCACTATTTTTCACAGGTCTCTATAATCAATAAAGAAAGGAATAGAAATATATTTTAAAAGGATTTCTGTTTGTAGTGGGCCTATGATATTCTGGCTCCCCTAGTCCCCTCTGAGCTTTTGTATGTTTGAGGAATGCCCTAAATTATGACTTCCATCTCTCCAAGTTGGAACTGAAAACTCCTTTGCCTAGTCCTACTTGCTTAGGCTGTTTGTGTATAAGCATATATAAGCATGGTATGTGGATTCAACCAAAGTTCACCTGTATATTTCACTTCAGAAGCTCTACATCTACCTCTCAGATCCCCATACCTAACTTTCATTTTTCCCATCTCCCTATAACACAGGGTTTTTCCAGACCAGTCCTCCAAGCCCTACTTTCCACCATGAAACTAGTCCAATGTTTTCTAAACAAAGATCTCTTCTTCTTAAAACAAATGCTATGCCATTCCAGGGGTCAACACAGTAGTATTTTTTTTTAATTTTAATTTTCCAGTGTTCCAAGATTCATTGTTTATGCCCCACACCCAGTGCTCTATGCAATACGTGCCCTCAATACACACCACCAGGCTCACCCATCCCCCTACCCCCTCCCCTCCAAGACCCTCAGTAGGTTTCTGAGTCCAGTCCCTCATGCTTCATTTCCATCCCCAAATTACCCTATTTCCCATTTCCTATCCTTCTACTACTGTCCTCTATATTACCCCTTATGCACCACTAGTAAGTGAAATCATGTGATAATTGACTTTCTCTACTTGGCTTATTTTACTTGGCATAATCTCTTCCAATCCACTCCAAGTTGCTACAAAAGTTGGATATTCATCCTTTCTGATGGAAGCGTAGTATTCCATTGTATATATGGACCACATCTTTATCCATTCGCCTGTTGAAGGGCACCTTGGCTCTTTCCACAGTTTGGCGATTGTGGCCATTGCTGCAATGAACATTGGGGTACATATGGCCCTTCTTTTCACTACATCTGTATCTTTGGGGTAAATGCCCAGTAATGAAATTGCAGGGTCATAGGGTAGCTCTATTTTTAATTTTTTAAGGAATCTCCACACTGTTTTCCAAAGCGGCTGCACCAACTTGCATTCCTACCAACAGTGTTCCCCTTTCTCCACAGCCTCTCCAGCACTTCTTGTTTCCTGTCCTGTTAATTTTGGCCATTATGACTGCTGTAAGGTGGTATCTCAATGTGGTTTTGATTTGAATTTCCCTGACAGCTAGTGATGACGACCAATTTTTCATGTGTCTGTTAGCCATTTGTATGTCTTCTATGGAGAAGTGCCTCCTCATGTCTCCTGCCCATTTTTTGATGTGACCATCTTATTTTTGGCTGTTGACTTTGAGGAGTTCTTTATAGATCATGGGTATCAGCCCTTTGTCTGTAATGTCATTTGCAAATATCTTCTTCCATTCCCTGGGTTGCCTCTGTGTCTTGTTGACTGAAGTTTCCTTTGCTGTGCAGAAGGTTTTCATTTTGGATGGCTAAGAATTTCCCCCTTAGGACTGCCTTTGCTGTATCCCACAGGTTTTGGATTGATGTATCTTCATTCTCATTGGTTTCCATGAAGTGTTTAAGTTCTTTGATTTTTTGGTTGATCCAAAGATTCTTGAACAGGATAGTCTCTACTCATGTGATATATTTGCCAAATGTGGACAGCACATAGAAAGCACTAAATAAATGTTAGTTTCCTGTTGTCCCTATATATTCTATTAGCTCTTCAAGAACAGAATCCGGAGCAGCACCTGGGTGGCTCAGTTAGTTAAGCCACTGCCTTTAGCTCAGGTCATGATCCTGGAGTCCCGGGACTGAGTCCCGCATTGGGCTCCCAGCTCCGCGGGAAGTCTACTTCTCCTTCTAACCTTCTCCCCTCTCATGCTCTCTCTCACTCACTCTCTCTCTCTCAAATAAATAAAATATTTTTTAAAAAAAGGAACAGAAACTGGGCAGTATGCTTCTTAGTGTAATCAGTGGTGATCAGTACTGTACCTCAACAGGGCCTTTTTTGTTGATGGTGATGACCTGGTGATGACAATGATGGTAAAGACCCAAAATCTCAAAGACAAAGTGTGCCCATAAACACCTACTACAGACTGAATGCTGTGTTCCCCCTAGAATTCATATGTTTAAACCTAATCCCTGATATGATGGTATAGGTAGGGCTTTGGGGAAGTGATTAGGTCATGAGGACAGAGCCCTCATGAACAAGATTAGTCCCTTTATGAAATTGGCCCCAAAGAAATCCCCTGCCCCTTCTGTCAGGTAAGGACACAGCTAGAAGGTAGCAGGCCCTCACCAGACACCAAATCTGCCATGCCAGCATAAGGATCTTGGACTTCCAGCCTCCAGAACTATGAGAAATAAACCTCTGTTGTTTTTAAGCCACTTGATCTATGGTATTTTTGTTATAGCAGCCCGAATGGATGAAGAAATCTCTGATCACTAAAAGCTGTATTTCATTGTATAAATGTTCCCACAGAAAAGAAAATCAGAAACGTATTAACAACTTTTGTTAATTCTCTTTTAAATAATGCATTTTGATGTTTAATGTAATCCTTTACATATGAGAGCCTTCTTTCTATCTTCAACTATTTTCCTTAGTTCAACTACCACTTTTGTTTCATTACAATTCTCATCTGGGCATTCATAAAGGTTCTCAGCAATGTAAATTAATTCCTATAGGCTCAAGCATAACCATCTGGTAACAGAGGGGTAGTGAAAATATGACCATCCTTGGGTATCAGGAGTTGCCCAGGCCAACCTAGCTGTAACAATTATTTATACAGGCACACCCCTCAGCAGAACCTTAATCCCTTCTACTCTGCCAGAGGCCCTAATCACTTAATGATTCCTAAAGTATATGACACTATGAACACAGATTATCAATCTCCTACCCGCTTTCAAACTCTCCAGGTTGGCTAGGTTGGCCTCAGCAACCTATAAACACTAGCTGATAAGCCATATCTGTGTTTGCGCATGTGCCTTTGTGGTATCCACCCATCCATCCCTTTTTTTGAATTCCGGTGAAACGCCCCTTTTCCACTCTCTCCTCAGCTCTGGCACTTACTGATGGAGTAAATTTTTGTAATTACTCAGTCTCTATGAACATTATATTTTTTTTTATCTGCAGTATGCAATGTAAGAGTAACAACCTGTTTCAAGAGTGGTTCTCAGGGTTAAATGATATCGGTATATAAAGTACCTGGCACATCGCCTGGTATGTAACAAAGCTCAATAGAAACAGGTTTCCTGCCCTTCTTCTCCTTCTCCTCCAGCCCCTAATGGTCTCTCCTTGCCCTGAACTCCTCCAATACAATGCTTTATTTCTTCTTCCACCCATATAAGCCCTGGTAAGGTCTTCTACTTAATTCATTCAATTATTTAATCAACGTTGAATTTGACCAAAACTGTTCTACAAAGTTAGGATATATGTATAAAATACACTTGGGGCTTGTCCTCAACCCATGCACAGTGTTGTAAGGGCAAAACATATTTAAAATTAAACATAACTGCACTACAATGTATCCTCTGCCACAAGAAAATAAGGTATAAATGACAGACTAACAACCCAAGCTAGAAAATATCAGTGAAAACCTCAGGAAAAAGATATTTAAGCTAGACATTAATAATTAATATGCATCGTGAGAATATGGCAAAAGAAGGAACTCAGGCACAGGAAAGAAAATTTGTCCAAAAAAAACCAAACACCTTACCATAGCAAAAACTTCTGTAGACATATTAGACCTGTATTACTAATTATGATTATTAAGACCATATGTGTTGAAGTAAAAAGGAGGATACACAAATACAAAGAAAACTGTAAGGACAGATGAACAAAATAGTTAGAAAACCTAGAATGTGGGCACCTGGGTGGCTCAGTGGTTTAAACCACTGCCTTTGGCTCAGGTCATGATCTCAGGGTCCTGGGATGGAGGCCCACATCGGGCTCTCTGCTCAGTGGGGAGCCTGCTTCCTCCTCTCTCTCTGCCTGCCTCTCTGCCTACTTGTGATCTCTCTCTCTGTCAAATAAATAAATTTTTTTTAAAAAAAGAAAAGAAAACCTAGAATGTGTAGTTGCCATTTCTAGAAAAGCAAAACAAATGAACAAAAACCTAATTATCAAAAGAATAAGGAAATGGTTAAATAAGTAGTGACTAACCAAATTAAGGAACTACACAGACTTTAGTAATGATAATAATGCAGTAAATGTAATGTCATGACAAATTTTTAAAATAATATAAAATTGCAAATTCTTATAGTATGTGAGCAAAGACTTGAAAGGAATATGCATAAATAAAATGGCTATTTGGTGTGTTAACAGCAATTACTTTATAAAAATATTTTTGAAATCCTTTTATAATAATTTAAAGTTTTAAAAAGAAAGGATGAAGTACTTCTATTCAGGAAATGCTCTTCTATTTATGAAATTATTTTAAATTGTTTTCCAGCTTAATTTATAATGACCTTTTTATTTCCACCAAAAACAACAAACTAGAAACATCCTGTACTTAAGCAAATATTCCCACAATGTTCACTTACACTGTGTCCTCTGTGCCTCTATCCTCACTCTCAACCATCTCCAAAACTCAAACTCCTATTTAGAAAGGTTGGGTTTTTTTTTTTTTCCACTCACCGTACGGCATATTTTATGTTCAAAGCACAGAACATTCAATTAGTTACAGTATAAGGATTTTGAACTGAAGTTGCCTCAGCAAGAATGCATTTATTTGAAGACAAAATGGATTCTCCTAATCCTTGCCATTTTCAGACAAAAAGATAAGCCAGGAAGATCTTCGTAAGACATGTGATATCTAAACCTGAAATTAATTATCAATCGAATATGGAGTCAAAGGAAGAGCAGGGAAGATCAAAAGTTAAAAAGGAACATGTTAATTTCTTATGTTTTCCTATTTTTATTTCCTAACATTTAAAATCATGAATGATTTAGCAGTTCATTTTAATGTGCTTAAAAAATCCATTTTTGAGTTTCTAATTAACTGATTGTTACAGAATTTTACTTTCTGAAATTATAGGATAAATGCACATATTTTTAAGAAAATATCAAAATAACCAGGAATCATAAAAATGTCACCATTCGATTTTAAAGAAGCAGAGTGAACTGATCTTACGTTACTGACAGTCTTTTAAGTATGATAGATATGCATATGCATTTTATCAAATTTTTAATAAATTAACACACTGTACTACAAACAGTAAAATAATTATTTCCTTCAATGCTCGGGATTTTTTTTAATGGCATTTGACTACCACAGTTTCTCTTTCACGAGAATTATTAATCTTGAAAGGTCAGCTATAAATATCTTCTCCTAATATCTTTGTGGTTGGATAAAACTGAGCGAGCGTCTGCCTAATGAGCATGGTACTTGTCAGCCTTGATTTTCTTTCTGTGGCTATAGGTGATCGGCAACTCGAAATACATTTCCTAGAGCTATTCAGCAACAGGAGCCCAAATCTTTCTGAGGTACCTGCTGTTATGGGAAGCTAGCAAAGGAAGTCAAGAGGAAACGCAGTGAGCTTTCTGAATCTCCGGAGATGCTCAGAGGACGAGGAAGTGGAAAAAGCCTCGGTCACACATATATAAATACATTACATTTAAGCAGCACATTACAGCTTATTAAGTATCTTACACACATCTCCTCCACTTAACAGATGACGGAACAATCTCAGAGAGCCCAGTGACATGGCCATGGCCGCTTTGCTACCGGAGAGCCTTGAGATGGAATTTTCTGATCCCAAACCCTAGGCTCACCCAAGTGTAACATCATAGCTCATGGCATTTGGAACGAGACAGACCCAGGCTCGGTTTCAGGTTCAGGCATTTTCCAGTCTTGAGCAGGTCACTTGGGCAAGACCTCTGTGTCTCAGCTTCCTTATCTATAAAATGATAGGAACCTCAGTTGCGTAGTGTTGTTCTGCACATGAAATAATGCGCGTAAAGCCCTTAGCACCCATGCAGCCCCTGGATCACCCCAACGGCAGTTACAACTGTTACACTGCCAGATGCAAATTGTTAACCTCATTCTTCTCCAGGTGCAGCTGTCAGACCTGTTCTTGCAGAAGGCAGCATGCTGTGGTGGTTAGAAATGTTGAGTTCTCCCTGGTGGTGGGTACTGAGGGCACATACTGCATGGAGCACTGGGTGTGGGGCATAAACAACGAATCTTGGAAAAAATAAAATAATGTAATAATAATAAAAAAAAGAAATGTTGAATTCTCAAGCTAAACCTATCCGGGTTCAAATCCCACCACTGCCAAGTAAAAGTTCTGTGATTAGAGACAGGTTACTTAACAGTGTTAAGTCCCCCCACCCCTGAAAAAGGAAGGCAGTGATAATGAAACCTAGCCTTTTTGGGTGTTGGAAGGATTAAATGAGTTACACATATAGAATACTTAAAATAGTGCCTAGTGTACGGAAAGCACTTAACAAATACTAAGTTTACCGTATTGTCACTGTTCCCCTAATTTCCAGCACCTCCCCTTAAGTTCTAGACATTAAATCTATTTTAAGATAGCTGAGCATCTATCGTGTATAGATGCTAGTAGTACATGAAAAAAATGCTTCCTACCTTCAGTAGGCACAGTTACAATCTATTTTATTAGCGAGGGCATAAGTCTACACTAATGATCCAAGGCATCATATTCTAACTGCCAATAAAAGGTAAAGACAACAGGTGAGATAAGAGTCCAAAGGAGGAAACCAATTTGAACACATTGGTCTTCCCTTTTTGGTGGAAGATCTGTTATTTATAGCCAAAGAACCAAGGGAAAAAGGAAGTGAGACTTGGTTTCAGGACCCTGGAATTTCAGGGCCTCCTAAAATTTGTTTAAAATCAAGGTGAATGAAATAGGAATTTCTAAGATATTTTCATTTTGTCAGATAGGTTAAGACATTCAGAAAATTATCTGCCTGCTATTCATGCTACAATTTCCTTAAAGAAATATATTTTTAATGGCAAAAGGAGGTAGTAAGAAATAATCTCAGAATAAAAAACACTTCTCAGGGCACCTTGGTGGCTCAGCCATTTAAGCATCTAACTCTTTGATGATCTCAGGGTCCTGAGATCCAGCTCTGTGTCAAGATCTATGCTCAGCAGGGAGACTGCTTAAGGTTCTCTCTCTCCCTAAAAAAAGAAATAAAAAACACAATTCTCCACCAAAAAGGGAACCAATGACTGTGAGGGAATGTGTGTATTTCGTGCACAGGCACAAATATGTTCAGCTGCACACTCCTCTCCTACTTTTCACTACGCACTCTCTGTTTCTGATGAAAACCTCGTGCAGGCTGAACTCACAAACCAGCATTCGGCAAACACTGGGCTAAAGTGCACTGCGGAATAGAACAGGTGTGGACCAGATCTACACTGGCAGAGCAAAGCAAAGAATTAGATCATTTTAATCAAAACGCTTGGCTTCAATTACTAAAATAACTTCTTTCTTAACCAGACTTTCCAAAACCTACTTCGGCTTCTGTGATTTGGTTTGCTGGCAATAAAGACTTTTTTAGATTTACCATGCCAACAACCCCAGCCCAAGGAATAGGGGCTTCATGGGTTAAACTGAAAATCATAAGCCACGCTGGTACATGGAGATGAATTGTTAGTGTTCCTAGAAAGAACAGCTCCGTTTTCCAGATTTCCTCAGGAAGGAGCTGCACAAAGTGGCTTATTTGATTTTGCAGACGGAAGCAGGTAGCACAAATCTAGCAGGAAACAGAGCCCTCGAGGGAATATTCACGGAATGTTTAAAAGGAAGCATTTTAGAAAAAAAATTTTAAATAACTCTTTCAGGCAAAGTTGGAGATATTATGCAGAGGAAAGAGCACAGACCAAATCCCCTGTCACTTACTAGTGGCATCTTGGGCAACCCTATGAACCTCTCTGGGCCTCAGTTTTCTCATCTACACTATGGAGAGAAATTCTATACACTGCCTGGCCATCACAGGTGTTCAAAACAGGCAGCCATGATCAGTCCAGTTAAAAGGTTTGCTCACACAAGGACCATGGAGGGTATTTATTCATACAGCAAACATAGGGTCGGGCACTTTCAGAGTCAGACAAGTCTTTGAATCCAATCCCCTCAAAGTCTAGTGGCAGAAAGACAGGGGTGAAAGAAATAGTGCTAATGAATTCTGACTGATGTTACGATAAACCATAGACAAGGTAACAGTGGTAGAACCACAGACAGAGCAATCAGATGCCTAGAGGAGGAGCCAGTAAAAATGAAAAGCATGAACTAGTTTTTGAATATATGGAAGATTCACTAAGCACAGAAAGCAAGGAAAGACATTTCAGGCTGGGGAAACCACATACACAGAAGTATGGAAACAGGGAACACCCTGGTGTGTTCAGGGCACATAAAAAAAAAAAAAATCACTTTCTAGAAACCACTCCCAAACATTTAATTTGTCGTGAGAGTTTAAATAGGATATTCGTGCCATTTTATCAAATTCAATAAAATCTCATAATCACCAAGTACGGCTATAAAGCAACTGGCAATTTGCACCTATCCATTCAGATCCCCAGCTAGCAATTTTGAAGAGTTAGTTCTCTTCTGTGAGGAGAGGTACAGTGTTAGAGTGGCGCTCGTCCCATCATTCAGCCCTTTTCAATTCAGCATATGAATGTTACACTTGGATTGTAATAACTGGCTTATTTCCTTCTAACAAGTAAAAAACATATTTTTCTCTGTACAGTGACTAGAACACTTCCAAAATATATATATTTTCTGCTTAATACTGCACCAAAAAAGCACCATGATCTTCACGACTAAATTTCTGGGGCCATGCTGACCATCACGGAGGGAAGTATGTTTGCAAATTAAATTACAAATTATTTAGTACCAAAATAACTCACATATTTAGCACACAGATTCCTGTCAGACTAGATATGGCCTAGCTGGTGTGGATTTTTGAATGAGTTCTTCAATGTTTTTATTAGTATTTCAAAGGATGAACTTCCTAGCTATTTCTGAATCAAAATCTTTCCTACATTTTATTAGCCTTGGGAAATAGCAACCATTTGCCAAACAGAAAGAAACACCACACCCAAGAGTAAACTCAAATGGTCAGACGCCAAGAATATGCATCACCTCTCAGCATGCTTTTGAGAGGACCTTTAAGAATTTCAAAAAGGAATCATGACTTTAGAGCCGTAACAGACTTGAAAAGTAACTTCACTTTCCAGATTGGGAAATTGTGAGCCTTGAAAACTGAAACTGTAGCTTATTCACCTACAGTGTTTTACCAGTTAGGAGTGAAAACCCGATCCAAACGGGCTTGAGCAGAAAAAGACTTTTGCTTGACTAACAAGTCCAAAGGTAAGGCTGACTTTGAGGTGTGGCTTCATGTAGGTACTTACCTGCATCAGTGGTGTTACTAGCACATAGGTCCTTTTTTTAATTCTTATCTGGCATTGCCTTCTGCTCTGCTGGCTTTCATTTGAGACTCCAGAAGGCAATAAACAGCTCCACCCCCAGCTCCTCTGAACACCCAGTCTAGAAGAAAAGAGGAGCTATTTCCCATGTCTCTACCCCAAAACCTAAGATTCCTTTCAAGGAGCCCACATCAGTCATTTGCCTACTCTGAACTCATCACTGGAGCCAGACAACAGAGTTGTTGATTATCTTAGGCCTCTGAGACAAGACACAGCCATGAAATGATGGGTGGAGTCCCATCCATACACACAGACAGAAGATGGGAAAGTCATGGTGTCCCATATGAAACTTAGAAGTTATTGCTGAAAGAAAAGGGAAGAGAGGCACCTGGGTCTGACTTTGGCTCAGGTCATGATCTCAATACTGGGACTGAGCCCCACCATCAGGCTCCCAGCTCAGTGGGGAGTCTGTCTCTCCCTCTATCTCTCCCCCTGCTTGTGCGCTCACTCTCTCTCTCTCAAATGAATGAATAAAATCTTTAAAAAAAGAAAAGAAAAAAGAAAGGGAAAGAGATTCTAAGGAGATAAACACTTCATTAGTCCTATTTCTGCTACTTATTTCATACAGACCAAAAGAGAATGATATAAAAGCTCTGTCTACATGGTAAAAAGTGTATATTTTTTTACATAAAAGAAAAATACAAGATTTAAATATGCATATATGTATATACACATAGCCCTACGGTATAAATGTGGAAAGTTGAAAAACTACTTGATCGTAAGCAAACCAAATTAATGACCTCATCTTCATAAGCTATGAATCGGCCTTCACATACCTTTATTTAGGTGTAACTCACACAGGGAATACATGAGACTTTAAACAGGTAAAATCTAATAGCACCATACTTTCTCACAGAGAACAGCTCTTAATTTTACATGTTATCCATTTCAGAGGGAGTTTAACTGCTTGTGGGAGACAAGATACATTCTTAAAGGACTTTAGAATGACTGGTAATACCCAGCCTTGAGAGAAAGAGTGAGAGAGAGAGAGAGATAGAGGGAGTGTGTGTGTGTGTGTGTGTGTGTGTGTGTGTTTTATTTTTTTCCCTTACTGCTCCAAACTCCCCCCCCCAAAAAAGTCAAAGGGTCTTTTCACTTTGTCATCTACCCACACTGCTTAGATTTCTGCAATAGTATGTCAGAATGGAAATAGCTTATGGGGGCGCCTGGGTGGCTCAGTTGGTTAAGCCACTGCCTTCGGCTCAGGTCATGATCCCGGAGACCCGGGATCGAGTCCCACATCAGGCTCCCTGCTCGGCGGGAGGCCTGCTTCTCCCTCTCTCACTCCCCCTGCTTGTGTTCCCTCTCTGGCTGTGTTTCTCTCTGTCAAATAAATAAATAAAATCTTTAAAAAAAAAAGAATGGAAATAGCTTATGAAATAAATACATAGTACCTTAATTCTATCTGATGGTGAAAGACTGAATTCTAGGGGCACCTGGGTGGCTGAGTCATTGAGGGTCTGCCTTCGGCTCTGGTCATGATCCTAGAGTCCCAGGATCGAGCCCCACATCGGGATCCCTGCTCAGCAGGAAGCCTGCTTCTCCCTCTCTTACTCCCCCTGCCTGTGTTCCCTCTCTAGCTGTTTCTCTCTGTCAAATAAATAAATAAAATCTGAAAGAAAGAAAGGAAGGAAGGAAGGAAGGAAGGAAGGAAGGAAGGAAGGAAGGAAGGAAGGAAGGAAGAAAGAAAGAAAGAAAGAAAGAAAGAAAGAAAGAAAGGCTGAACTCTAACCAACTAAAGCGACTGTATACTGAGGAAAAACATTCCAATACCGAGAAGCAATTAGCCCAGTGGAGGATATCCGTGTATGAATCAATATGGAAATAAAAGGACAATTCCAAAACAAAACAAAACAAAACTAAAGCAAGACTCAACAGAAATAATCCTTATCTGGCTGAGATGATAGGACCTCCACCTGCCTTCTTCAAAAGTCCGCTGCTTGAAAATAAGAACCACACCTTAGTCATCCATATATCCAAAATGAGCATAGCACAGCTTCCATCACAGAGTAGGTGTTTAATAAATATTTTTTAAAGATTTTATTTATTTAACAGAGATAAGCACAGCTAGAGAGGGAACACAAACAGGGGGAGTAGGAGAGGGAGAAGCAGGTTTCCTGCCAAGCAGGAAGCCCAATACGGGGGCCTTGACCCCAGGGCTCTGGGACCATGACCTGAGCCGAAGGCAGATGCTTAACAACTGAGCCACCCAGGCACCCCGATATTTTTTTAAAGATTTATTTATTTGAAAGAGAGCAAGCTTGCATGTGATTGGGGGAGAGAAGCAGAGGGAGAGAATCTCCAGTAGACTCCTCACAGAGCCAGCCTCGGGGTGCAATCTCATGACCCTGAAATCATGATCTGAGCCAAAATCAAGAGTCAGATGCTTAACCAACTGAGCCACACAGGTGCCCCAGTATATTTTAAGTATATTTTACTTAAATGAACAGAGATGAAATGAAATAAGAGCTTGTTATCCCTTCTGACTAAAAGCATTCCCTGCCAATAAGCACTCTGCTAGGTTAAAACCAGACCCAGATCCGTCCTGGTCCAATCTATTTATTTTATACTATTTGCAATGTTCTAGGTATATTAGCATGAGCTTAGCAAAAGAGCACAGTTCATTCTTTATTGTCCATTCTGTGTTTCTCAACCAATCATTTATCTTTCAAAGTCCTGAGTTACACGGGGCCCTTCACAATTACCATTAGAGATACCAAAACCCAGTGGACCAAATCCATATTTTTAAATTAGGTCCTATTCCCTTGAACAAAAGTGATAAGTAGTCTTCCTAACAGAATTACATATGAAAAGAGACTCTTATTTGGTTGAGCAATATCTAACTGGACAAAACCTATGCAAAACAGTTCAGTATATTAGGATAAATTTTAAAGCCAGAGACCTAAGTCAGATATTTGAGAAAAAATTGCTTCTTGTTAACTATGTATGTGTGGTATCCCTCTAAGCATATGAGCTTGAAAATCTGAGCTAGTCAGTCTCCTAGAATTCCATATCCCTCTGTGCCAAACTCCAGAGAGATTTCCTCCTCTTGTTTGGTCTCAGCATGTAGAAGTAGAGAAGATACATTTCTGGAGGGTACAATAATGCAGGTTTTGACTTGGAGAAGAGCCAGGATTCAGAATCACACTGCTGGCTTTCCAGTCATTCTATCAGCCACTGTGAGGCTCAAATAAAGCCAATGTGGACTTCACTTCAGAAATCTACTGTTACCCTTTTTATTGTTCTTACAGAGCCTTGATACCCAGATCGGTAAATGCCCTGGGCAGAAGAGAATCCTTGAAGTCGGCAACATTCCTGCACCAGCAAGCCCCAAACAGCACCTCTAGGGAAGCAATTCAATCACCTTCACTTCCCACATTGTTTTAAGCCACGTTTCACCTAGCCTCTGGATTTCAACTCACCACTCTCATCCACTTAATCTGGAAGATTCTGGATTCTAGTCGTGGCTTCTGTGCACTAAACTAACTCTTCTGTAAAACAATGGTATGGACTGTCAATCTCTAAGGTCTACCAGCTCAAAAGTGACCTCTCGTCTCATAAATGTCAGGTTATGTGAACACTGAATGGTGATTGGGTTAAAATAAACTTCCTAACCTGGATTAAGCTTTGAATTTTCATAATAAATAACATTTATTGGGTGCCTCATATATTAGGCATTTTTCTAAATGCTTTACATGTCATCTATTTAATTTTCAGAATCCATATGAGGTAGTATTGCTGTTGTCATCACTTCACAGGTAAGGAAACTGAGGCACAGATATGTTAGGTAGCTTGGCTATAGTCAAGCAGCTGATGGGACTGGGAATTTTTTTTTCAGTGTTCAGATGCATTGTTTATGCACCACACCAAGTGCTCCATGCAATTCGTGCCCTCCTTAATACCCACCAGGCTCACCCATCCCCCACCTCCAAAACCCTCAGTTTGTTTCTCAGAGTCCAAAGTTTCTCATGCTTCGTTTCCCTCTCTGATTTACCCCAGTTCACATTTCCTTTCCTTCTCTTAATGTCCTCCATGTTACTCCTTATGCTCCACAAGTAAGTGAAACCACATGATAATTGACTTTCTCCGCTTGGCTTATTTCACTCAGGGTAATCTCCTCCAGTCCCGTCCATGTTGATACAAAAGCTGGGTATTCATCCTTTCTGATGGGGGTGTAATATTCCATTGTATATATGGACCATATCTTCTTTATCCTTCATCTGTTGAAGGGCATCTTGGCTCTTTCCACAGTTTGGCGATTGTGGCCATTGCTGCTATGAACATTGTGCTACATGTGGCCCTTCTTTTCACTACATCTGTACCTTTGGGGTAAATACTCAGTAGTGCAATTGGAGGGTCATAGGGTAGCTCTAATTTTAATTTTTTAAGGAATCTCCACACTGCTTTCCAAAGCGGCTGCACCAACTTGCATTCCCACCAACAATGTAAAATGGTTCCCCTTTCTCTACATCCTCTCCAACACTTGTTGTTTCCTGTCTTGTTAATCTTTGTCATCCTAACTGGTGTAAGGTAGTACCTCAATGTGGTTTTTATTTGAATTTCTCTGATGGCTAATGATGATGAACATTTTTTTCAGGTGTCTGTTAGCTATCTGTACATCTTCTATGGAGAAGTGACTAGTCATGTCTTCTGCGCATTTCTTGATGTGACCATCTTTTTTGGGAGGACTGGAATTTAAATGCCAGACATCTGGGTCCAGAGCTTACACTCCCAACTATAATTTTATACTGACTTTTAAGCTCCCATTTCTGTTGATACTATTCTCTCAACCTGGAATACTCCACCTTCCTCATTTTAACATTTAAATCAATATTTACTGAATATTCCAGGAGCTGCGCCTGGAAATGGAGTTACAGTGGAGAAGGACCAGGGTCCCTTCCCTCACAGAGCTTGCCTTTCCAGTGGCAGATACAGGTGAGAAAGCACATACCAAATTAATTGGATATGACACAGATTTATAATCATTGTCCTGACTACACTGTACCATGGAATTACTAATGATAGGTATTTGTCATTGTTACTAACATATTATACCATGAGGGCAAATATGGACATGTATCTTAAACATGCAGTAGTCAGAAATCTAAGAGACTTCCAAAGTGACATGTGGAGGATGAATATTCAACCAAAGAGTAGTATTAGTCAATGCCCGGCAGAAAGTAAGAGGATGGCAAAGTCAAAAAACTGAAGAAACCGAATAAGGCTCAAGCAGAGACAGCAAAAGAAAGTAAGCGATAGGAGACTGAGTTGGAGAAGTTAGCAGAAGCCAAATCAAACACAGCTAAATTACGAAATTTGGGTGAAGGCAGAACAACCTTAAAGCTAATGAACCTTAAGGTTCAAGGCCCCCACTTCCACAAAATCTTTCCAAGGCCCAGCGAGGGACACTAGCAAGGGGTTCATACAATCATATTTTCAAAAATTTTGCAAAAGGGAGATACTTGAACTATAATATGTAAAGACAGATGTTTAGTCTACCCTGACTTACTTTCCATCAAACCTCCTGTTGTGTCAGTTGGCAGTGGAATGACTAAGGCATTTGGGGAGATCTAGCAAAGGAAGTCAAGTTGACTATATCTTTAGTTTGGGTCTGGTATTCACATTCATTTCCAAATATGGTGAACTTACTGCAAACCATCTAAGCATAAGAAAGGTTTTTTTCTGGAGCACCTGGGTGGCTCAGTCATTAAGCATCTGCCTTTGGCTCAGATCATGATCCCAGGGTCCTGAGATCGAGTCCCACATCAGGCTCCTGGGGCTCCCTGCTCGGCAGGAAGACTGCTTCTCCCTCTCTCACCACCCCCTGTCTGTGTTCCCTCTCTTGCTGTGTTTCTCTGTCAAATAAATAAATAAAATCCTTTTTTTAAAAAGGGTTTTTTTCTTTTTTTGACGAGAATGGCATGTTTGATGAAGTTTATATGCACAATTTTTATTGCCATTTGGAAAGACGTTTCCGAAAAACAAGCAAGTAAGGAATCACAGATTCCTAACTTAGGTGCATTTAACAGGTATCTTGTTTAATCATTTTACATTATTTTTTAAATAACTGATAAATTTCAGAATAATGAAATATGAAACAGAAGCCATAAAGATAAGCAATGAAATCAATGGAAATGATTCTGAACTTGAAGAGCAAATTGTAACAAAAAGTTTTCAGCTCATACCAAATAAAATGATTAATCAAGAGAAAGAAAGAAATTTTGAACAGAAGTAATGAATAGGCTCTTGGATATTCTGATCACCTAATTCATGAAGAGGATTTGTCATGAACAAACTAGGAAAAGACTTAAATTTCTTATTAATTCAACATGAAATACTTAAATTTGTTACAAAGATACCCATCAGCTCCTAATACTCCACCGCAGAGAGGACATCAATGGCAAACTGTTTAACCTGTGTCATCAAATCTACTGGTACAAAAGATTAGTCCTGAACAAGAAAACCTGAAATGCCCTGAAATATTACAACTCATACTTGTAAGGAATTTAATAGAAGTTCCCCTGAATTTGGCAATAGTCTTAGTTACATAGTATATAAATAATGATCCAGGAAGCTCTTCTAAAAAAGAAAACTTTTCTAAAAAAATCAACAATGTTAAAAAATCAAATGTTGATTACCATAAAAAAACAACTGAACAGGGGTGCCTGGTGTCTCAGTCATTAAGCCTCTGCCTTTGGCCCAGGTCATGATCCCCAGGTTGTGGCCTGCTTCTCCCTCTCTCACTCCCCCTGCTTGTGTTCCCTCTCTCGCTGTGTTTCTCTCTCTCAGATAAATAAATAAAATCTTTCTTAAAAAAAGAAAAACACAACTGAACGAGTAACCTATTCTCTCTATAAAAGATTTTACAAAATTATTGTCATATAAAAAAATGATCAAAAATTATGCAGCTAACAAATGAAGTAAAGGTATTCTAGCAGGATGGCAGGTAGATAATTCATAAAAATAAAATTTTATTTTTCTCAATTTGAGGATATTAAGTGGTATTTCCCACTTTTTAATGTGTAATTTGTTGTGTTTTCTTTTTTCATTCTTATTTTTTAAGATTTTACTTATTCATTTGAAAGAGAGAGAGAGCACACATGAGCAGGGAAGGGACAAAGGGAGAAGCAGACTCCCCCCAGCTGAGCAAGGAGCCTGATGTTGGCCCTGTATCCAGGAACTCAGGGATCATGACCTGAGCCAAGGGCAGCTGCCAAAGGGACTGAGCCACCCAGGCACTCCTCTTTTCTCGTTCTAAATTAAATGTTTACTTTTGTTCCTAATTTTTGTATTGATAATGTTGTGTTGTTCTTGACGAGGGCCCCCCAAATTGTATAAACACTAAACCCCACCCCTGAGTTTGGACATTATTCCAAGGTATTTTTTTCCCTTTTCCGTCTTGCCTATTTACCCTTTAATGCTCAGCGAAATGCTATCTCTATACCACAAGTCTTTCAGTCAATGCCAATTTTCACAGAGGAAAGAAGAAATTAAAGTGTTTCAAGCACGTACTTTCCTGGACAAATCATGTTAGGTAGGTACTTTGTGACATTATCTCACTTAATCACAGCCGTTTCTCAAAGGCAAGGCAATTGTTTCTCGTATTTTCCAAAATAAAAAAATAAATGCTGACCATAACAATTACTGTCCTCTATGAAGACCATTACGTTAATTATATATCTTAACTAGTCCTTCTTAAGTATGTTGATTACAGATAACATTAAACCCTTCAGGTGACCCATTTCAAACTTGGACACAGTTTCCCAAAATGCTTCAGGTGAAACATGGGTTATCTGTCCACACACACAGTCCTTCCAAATGTTACAGTTGTGTGGGCAAACTACTCACTTAGTCCAAGATAACCACATGCCTGTAATTGTACTTAAAAATTCCTGGGACTAGGGTGCCTGGGTGACTCAGTTGGTTAAGTGACTACCTTCAGCTCAGGTCATGATCTTGGAGACTCAGGATCGAGCCCCACATCAGGCTCCCTGCTCGGCGGGAAGCCTGCTTCTCCCTCTCTCACTCCCCCTGCTTGTGTTCCCTCTCTAGCTCTGTTTCTCTCTGTCAATTAGATAAATAAAGTCTTTTAAAAAAAAAAGTCTTGGGACTTTAGTACACTCTATTTTCTGTATCTTACTCTGCCTGAATATATTCCCTTCTAGCTAATTGTAGTCAGTTCTTAACATCCCCACTGAGAATGACACTCTAATCCTCAGGGATTAAGCAAACACTGCTCCTGGTCTTCAGCATAACACTGTTAATCCACTAGGATTAACAAAAGTACAATATGAAAAACACAAGGAAATAATTCCACTGCCCATAACTTAGGATGGCAAAATCAGATAAATTAAGACTGCCAACATATGATATAATTAACACAACCATTGTATGGAGGATATTGCAGCACATATGGTATGATATGAAAAACCAAACAATGTTTTTTATAATGTGTGAATATAGATATTATAAAGTTAAAGATCAAGTGGAGATCTCTTCCTTAGCTCCTCCTTGAGCTGCATTTTTAACATGACCCCTGACTATCACGTGTCAATTTCATATCTGGTGATGAAATTATCTATTTAATAGAAAGTTATAAGCAGCATTTTTTACTTTATATGTCAGGTTCTTAATAGTTTCCTAAATAACAAGGAACACTCTTAGTCAGTTGGCATTTTCCAGTGTTTTAATTGCCTGCTGTGATATAATTATTGTGACATTTTGGGATGTTTTTAACATCCTGAATTAAATATTCTGACATCCCACAGAGCACTTCATGAAAACAGTCAAACTGTATTCAAGTCATTAGCAGTCTACAGCTGTCCTTTAATATTAAAATTATTTTCTAACACAAAACACAGATGAAAATTAAAGTATTTAACAACTTTGAGCTCGGGTTAGATCTGAGTTCTATATTACCCTAATTTGCCACGTAAAAAAGATCAGGGTGACTCTGAGATTCTTCCATTAAACATTATCTGAAGCACAAAATGAATTAGGGCCACCTTATGATAAAAGAAAATGAACAAATGTACTGATTTCAAAAGTGCAATTAGCCCCAAATTACACAGCCACAAATGCTACACTAAGGATCATCACCAGAACACCACATCTCTTGCTCTATTGTCCTGGAAAGCTGGTTTGCTTTATTTTATTCATGTATATATCCATCTATCTATCTACCTACCTGTTTAATATATGTGCAAATAAAATGTGACAGATAATTTAGGTAAATGATGTATTTTTTTAAAGATTTTATTTATTTATTTGACAGAGAGAAACACAGCTAGAGAGGGAACACAAGCAGGGGGAGTGAGAGAGGGAGAAGCAGGCCTCCTGCCCAGCAGGGAGCCCGACGCGGGACTCGATCCTGGGTCTCCAGGATCATGACCTGAGCCGAAGGCAGTCGCTTAACCAACTGAGCCACCCAGGCGTCCCTAAATGATGTATTTTAAATAACATACTTCATACTGTAATTCTGTGGCAAAGTCCTAATGGATTTCCAAAGGGAAGAACCGCTGGATGGACCACCGATTAGCATAGGGATAATTCACCATTATCACCTGGATGTCTAGTAAGCCTCTCAAATTTGGCCCATATGAAACCTTCTCCTTGAGTCCCTTACCTTTTCCTCCCACAGGCTTCCCTATCTCAGGAAATGTCAACCCCATACTTCCAGTGGCTGGCCTGACCCACAGACTTGGCACTATCGCCTACTACTTCTTGCTCTCACATGTAAAAATCCCAAACCATCAGAAAATCCCATTGCCTAACACTCAATGTATGCAAAATCCTAGACTTCCCACCACCTCCTCCTCTGCCTCTTAGCTTAAGCCACTAGCATTTTTTTTCAACTGAGGTAAAATATACATATAATTTGCCACGTTAACTATTTCTATCACATTATTTTATTTTTTCAGTGAATCACGTTAACTATTTTTAAGTGGGTATTTCAATGGAATTAAGTACATTCACAATGTTGGGCAACTATCATTACTATCCATTTCCAGAACTTGTTCATCATCCCAAACAGAATTCTGCACCCAGTGAACAATAACTCACCAGCACCACCCTCTAACCCCATACCAAACCCTGGTAACCTCTGTTCCACTTCCCTATGAATCTGACTTTCCTAGGTTCTTTGTATCAATAAAGTCATATAATAGTTGTACTTCCATGTCTGGCTTATTTCACTTGACATAATGTTTTAAAGCTTCATCCATACTGTAGCAGGTATCAGAATTTCATTTTCTTTTCAATCTGACCATTATATGTCTATACCATACTTTGTTTATCCATTCATCTGTTGATGGATGTTTGGGTTGTTTTAACCTCTTGACTTTTGTGTTAATGCTGCTATGAACCAAGTACCTGAGATCTGCTTTTGATTCTTTTGTGCATATATCTAGAAGTGGAATTGTTGAGTCATATGGTAATTCACTATCACCTTTTGACTGAACACTAGTATTCTAACTGTATCCACCCTGGTAACCCCATTATCTCCACGGCAGTTAAAATGATTAGGGTGATCATTTTACAACTTACATCAAATTCATGTTCTGCTCAAAGTGCTCCATGGTATCTCACTGTCAGAAGAAAATCCAAAGCCCTTCTATGACCTGCAAGATTCTGTGATCTGACCTCTGCATGCCTCTCTGATCTAGTCCCATTACTCTTCACCTTTGCTCACCCTCCAATCCACCAACCCCCTTTCTATGCCTCAAACGTGACATGCACACTTCTGCCTCAGGACCTTTCCACTCACTGCTTCCTCATAATCAGATAACTGCATGGGTCCCTTCCCCATTTCTTCAAGATCTCTGCTCAGATTTAACCTTATTAGAGTTGCCTTGTCTCCTTATCTAATATAGCCCACAAGTTCACACCACACACACACACACACACACACACGCACACACGCACGCACACACACAGGCCCATGCACGCACACACATACCCTTATCATTCTCCATCTACGTACCCTACTATATTTTTTCCATGGACCTTCTAACACTTGACATTCATGTATTTCTTGGCTTATGTATTAATCGACTGCCTTTACTCACTAGAATGTAAAATTCCCAAGGCCAGGGACATCCTACTATTTACTGCTGTGTTCCAAGAAAGAACCTAGATGGATATTCTGCACAGACAGGTGCTCAGTAACTGCGGCTGATGTTTTTGTGCTCACTGCCCTTCCCTCTGCTCTGAAAAGAGGTTCTTATTATATCTGAAGAGTCCTGAACATCAGGGAAACCAGTCATTTGTAGTCAGTAATGGCCTCACTAGAAACTCATATCTTCCTAATCATCTCAACTGCTCTTTCCATGGCAATGATGGGGAAGAAAGAGGGGTAGGGCAAATATTTTTTTAATAACTTATTTTTCCTCACTACAAAAGTAACATGCTTCTTCTAGAAAATGTAGGGACTCTAGGTGAACACAAAAAAGAAATTAAAAATCTATAATGTGCTAACCAAAGGGTAATGATTCTTAATGCTTTCATGCATATCCTTCCAGTCTTTTTTTCTATTCATACTCGTTTTTCCTAATAATGGGATCAAATACATATTTTTTTATCTTGTCTTTTCTTTAAATGTTATATATCACAAACAGCTTGGTTATAAAATGTCCCCTGACAATATTATTCCCAATGGCTGGATAATATCCATTTTGTGAAGTACCATAATTTAACCCTGTGTACTAGGCATTTAAATAGTTCCCCATTTTTCTGTATTATTAGCAATGTGGCATCTTTTTTTTAAGATTTACTTATTTTGGGTGGTGGAGGGAAGGGGCAGAAAGTGAGGGTGAACGAGTCTTAAGCAGACTCTGCTGAGTGTGGAGCCTGACACAGGAATCCATCTCACAACCCTGAGATCAGGACCTGAGCTGAAATGAAAAGCTGGGCACTGGGGCGCCTGGGTGGCTCAGTTGGTTAAGCGACTGCCTTCGGCTCAGGTCATGATCCCAGAGACCCAGGATCGAGTCCCACGTCGGGCTCCCGGCTCCGCGGGAAGCCTGCTTCTCCTTCTCTCACTCCCCCCACTTGTGTTCCCTCTCTGGCTGTGTTTCTCTTTGTCAAATAAATAAAATCTTAAAAAAAAAAAAAAGAAAAGCTGGACACTTAACCGACTGTGCCACTCAGGCACCCCCACCAATGGGACATCTTTAAACGTGAATCTCATGGGCTATTGCAGGCCTGTACCTCTGAAACCAATAATATGTTATATGTTAATTAATCGAATATAATTTTTTTTAATGTTCATTAAATAAATAAATAAATCTTGTGGGCGGCTCTGAAAATGTCCTTAGGATTAACTCCTAAAAGTGGAATTTTGAGGTTGGTGACTATGCAGAATTTTAAAGATTTCCACACATACTGTGAATTTACACTCTTCCAGGCACGGCAGAGAATGCATGCATTTCGGGTGCCTAACAATTGTCACCTTTAGCTACCACGGTTGCTCAGTGTAATAAATGGAACTGACCTCAGGATTAGGCTCATGCGGGAGGAACATAAGCACAGGAGGTTAGAATAGAGGAAAGAAATGTTGATGGGAACTAGGGACATGACTAAAAGCAGGCTTGAACTCCTCAGTCTTTGCCCTGAACTGACCAAGGTGGTTAACAGTAGTCTTCCAGGCACAGCAGAAACAAACGGTGTTTCTCACTATATTACTGTGCCCTCAACAAAATAATTACTATGAATTTTGATGCAAACAAGGTATTATATTTAGTTTTTCTAAAAGAAACCTTGACACAGCAATTTAAAGGTTGCATCTGAGTTGAGTTTATTTCAATATATGCTTTTAATAGATTTAGAACTATTTTATAACTGGAAAATATAGCTTGCAAAAGCACAATATTCACAGTAGAAAATAAATGGGACAAAGTTTAGTAACAATTCTGGATGAGACTCATGTTTCAAATCAGTGCAATCGCTCCAAATGCTCTGGCCAACTTCTGGTCAGATTAAATCATTGTTTGATATTGTAATGTGACTGACAGAGAACTTGTACTAGAAGGGAAGGGGGCATTTTCTTCTTTGTAGTTAAACAATTACAATTATCTTTGATATTGCAGTTTAAGTACAGGAACATTTTATTTTTTTAAGATCTTATTTATTCATTTGGGGAGGGGAACACATGAGCAGGGAGAGGGGCACAGAGAGAAGCAGACTCCCCACTGAGCAGGGAGCCCAAAGAGGATCTTGATCTCTGAACCCTGAGATCATGACCTGAGCCAAAGGTAGACACTTAATCAACAGAGCCACCCAGGCGCCACTTACAGAAACTGGAATATACTACATCCCACTGAAAGTAAACAAGCTAGTGCGGTCAATAGGACTGTCTACCCTCTGCTTTGTGAAACTTCCCCATTTTCCCTTAACACATACATACTGCTTATGAAAGCCCACATGGACCAAGGGACAGCTCCACATATTAAAAACTGGTAAAGCTAATTTTTCTTATAGAAAAATTAGATGAAATAAGCATCTGCAAGAGCTACTATTCCTTCCTGTATCCTACTTTGGAAATCACTGTTCAAAGGAAGAGAGTGCCATGCTTTAGGAAAATAAAATTACAATAAAATTACAATACAATATAACATGATCTATAATTTTCAAAGCACATTAGTGTCTACGAAAAGCTGTCAATACTACGTTCACTCCTTTCTGTCCAGTATGCAATGCCTTCCAAACACCCTTCACCTTTCTAATGAAGCCTTCCTTTTGATGAAAAAAAAAAAAAATGGCTCCCCATTGAGCAGGAAGCCCAATACAGGACTCGATCCCAGGACTCTGGGATCATGACCTGAGCCAAAGGCAGATACTTAACCAACTAAGCCACTTAGGCACCCCTCTATTTAACCTTTAAATATTGATATTCCTTACAGCCTGATCTTAGGTTCTCTTCTCTTCTTACCCTGGACAATTTCCCTAAGCCATCCATCCTTTCCGTGACTTTAGTTGCCAATCCCTTCTACATCAAAATAATTTCTCCATCCAGACCTCTTTCCTGAGCTCTAGACCTTTGGGTGTCCACTTGTGCACCTGGTGTTTTCACGTGGGTGTCTCATAGGCACCTCCAACTGAAAATCCCTGAAAATGAATTTAGTATTCTCAGTCACCCCAAACCTCCTCTTATTCCAGTGTCTCATCTCTCAATAAAGACACCACTAACACCTTGCACTTAGTATCTCATACCAGAAAATCTGGGCATTATCCTTCACCTCTTCCTCTCCCTAACCTACCATATCTAGTGCATCTCTGCTCTCCATCTCCACATCTCCCCAGCCCCAAAGCACCAACATTTCCTACATGGACAGCTGTCAGAGCCTCCTAATGATTTTCCTGCATCCATTCTGCACACTTTGTACACATTTCTCCCACAGTGCTTTCACAATCAAAAATTTCCTATACTGCAAATTTATTTAAAATGTTTCAATGGTCTCTCTAACCCTTAAAGTAGATTCAAAGTTCTTTTGGTTGTCCAATTTTATTGAAATACAACCTAAGTGTCCACTGATGGATGAATGAATAAAGAAAATGTGGTGTACATAATAAAATGGAGTATTTTTCGGCCATAAAAAAGGAAGGGAAGTGTGCCATTTGCCACAGAATAGATGAACCTTGAAGGCATTATGCCAAATGAAATAAGTAAAAATTCTTTACCACAGTCTACAAAGCCTGGAATCATCAGACCTCTAATCATGCACCAAGCTCACATGCCTTCCTCTCATGCTTCCTCGCTGAAAGGCACCAAATTCCCCTCACAGAAGCTATTTCCTCTCCCTGAAATGTTCTTCCCTGAGTCTCTCTACCTCTCAGTCTTACTCATCCTCAGGTCTTAGTTTATGTGTCTCCTTCCCAAGGAAAATTTCCTTCCCTGACTCCACATTCCTGCTCAGGTTTCCTAAACTACATACTGCATTACAGTACCCCCTTATTTTTTACTTTGTAGACTCATCACAACTGCAATTAAATAGCAGTTTATATTATTTCATGTTTGTTTCCTTCCCTAGACTGTAATCTCCATGAAGGCTGGGGCAATGTCAGATTTACTTCACCGCTATACCCTTAGGAGCTGGCTTAGTGCCTGACACATAGGCAGTAAATACCCATCTGTAAATACCTATCCAAAGACCTCATGGTTTCCCTTAGTCCTCAATGAAATCCTGAAAGTTAACCAAGAACATTCACACTGCATTGGAAAAGAAACTAGGATTTAGAGAAGGTAGGCAACTCGCCCAAGATCAATCACAAAGGATTTTAGAAGCATAAATAGAATAATGTGTTGAGCAATTTAGAATACTTGCTTAATCAAAACTGAGTAATGATTAATGATACTCATTTTCATTAATATTGTTCAGCTTTTAAACAAATGCCCCAGCCATGAACAAAAGGAGTTAGTCAGCCTTAGGAAACAGAATTACAACTACGTTTCTAATTTCTAACTCTCAAAAAATGCTTGTGAGTTAAAAATTAACATATATTACATCACTCCCTCCCAGAAAGGCCTAACCCATGGCCAGGCTATTATTTGTGCACACCATATAAAGATTACTGATAAAAGGAATTCACAGCTTCTCGCATTTCTATAGTCAATCACCATATACTAAATTAAACTGCTATGAATCAAGGACTCATTGGATGCTGGATAGTACTAGGTAGTATGGTAGATGGTAGATAGTACTACACCTCTTAAGCACTTTATAAATATAAATGGATAGAGGAGTGAACCAAATTTGAACCCCCAAATTTCTAATTCAAATTTTACATGTAACATACCTCAATTAAAAAAAAATTATTGGGCGCCTGGGTGGTTCAGTGGGTTAAAGCCTCTGTCTTTGGCTCAGGTCATGATCTCAGGGTCCTGGGATCAAGGCTCGCATCATCGGGCTCTCTGCTTGGCAGGGAGCCTGCTTGCTCCTCTCTCTCTGCCTGCCTCTCTGCCTGCCTGTGATCTCTCTCTCTGTCAAATAAATAAATAAAATCTTTAAAAAAAATTATTGAGCCTCCCTATATGTGGGGCTTAAGTGAACTAGCTTGTAAATGGTACACCACCACCAGTACCCAGCACATTAACACCATCAGAACTCTGGAGAGAAAAGACAACACTCTGAAATATGAATGTATTAGCAGATACAAGAATCTTTTCTAATAAAACAACCGACAAACCAGTAAAATCTAAGCAATAAAAGCAGTGGCTATTATTTAACAAATACCTATTGAGTTCCTGCCATGTGCCACATAGTGTCAACAGTAATGATAGCCACATCTGTGTAATGTGTTTACAAATGTGTTTACAGAATCCTATTACCTACCTTTCCTGGTCCCTCTAAGCAGTCAGCTCTAACACAACCACCTGTGGTCTAATAGCCATTGAGTTTCTGACCCAACCCCTCTAAGACCCAGCAGCCACTAAAGAGACAGCAGATTATTATCCAGTATGCTAAAATAAGCTCTGGTCTCTCAAAAGGTCACCAAATCATGACATTCTCGTCACACTTCTGAAAGTAATCCACAGGACTGAATAGGACTTCTTCCACTAGACCTGAAGTGTCATCCTGAACCCACCCAAATAAAGCCTTGATGATCACACTAACACTTGCTGGCCCGCTGTCAATGAAGCTGAGACCGTATCTGGGAAATTTCCCCTTACAGCAGACCAGAGCAGGCCCAATCAACTCACCAGGCCAGCAGGGCAACTGCAGAAGTTGATGTCAGGGCCCGAAAGGCTTGACCAAGGCTCTGTGGACACCAACAGAGAGAGAAAAGCCAAGTGTCAACTCACAGAAGCCACATCTTAAACCTATGCTGAGGCTTTTACTTATAACCAACAGTAGATGACAGAGTAAGATCAGGAACACAGTAAATTAAGGAAAATGGCTTGAGTCAAAAATCAAAGTAGGTAAGTAGCAAAAGATTCCAAGGATTTAATTTTGAGGCTCCATTTCTATTAGTGTGAGGTTAATGAATGGCTGGGTTAAAGGCACAGGAATAAGGGGACACTGGAACTTGCAACCAAAAGAAAACAGGACAGGTCCTCATAACAAGATAAAGTTTATTATTCCCATTTACAGATAGGAAACATAGGCTTGAAAGCTCAAGTGAGTTGAGGAATAAGATGCACCTAGCACCAAACATCTTAATAAACGTTGTAAATGTTTGTTGACTAGATATAGGAATGAGCCAAAACTCGAGCTCCTAATGTTTTGAGTCTTAACTATAGAGTTTTGCATAAACTAGCTCTTTAATGGTGTTTCCTATCACCACCCTGCCTCCATGAGTGCTAAAGGAAAGCCCAATAACTCATGATTAGAGTCAGGTGGGTCTAATATGAGTCACTTTTGCAGAGGCAAGTTTTAAAAGAGAAACATGAATCTGCAGAAAGATCTGCCCTACAGTAGCAATAAGTGAAAATATAAAAATGGAAGCCATCTATTTGCATGTCCCTGAGAGAAACAAAATTTGCCTGGCTGGAGAAGCACTGCAGTTTATTTCTGTACCCCAAAGGCAAAATCACAGTGGACACAACAGTGCTAACTTAAATGACATCCCTGAAATGACAACCTCTCCAGAGAATATTCCTCTCTCAACCTTCTTCTCTCTATATGGTCTTATCAAAGCCAACGGTGGAAAGTGCCTACATGTTAATGCATTGAATAGATTAATAATAAATATTTGTTTTGAATTCTATCTTAAATTAGTAATGAGACTTTCAGACAGAGAGCTCACTGGAAGCCTGCGTTTCTGAATAATGTTGGTTAATCACTAAACCACCCTGTGAACTCACCAGGCACTATATAGAATAGCCGTATGACTACAATTTGTCCTTTATGCCCCCATCTTACTTAGCTAATAGCACAGGTCTGAGAGCACATTTTTGTAAATGATATAATAAAATGTACAAAATAACAACGAAACAAGCCAAAAATCTTAACAGATGGAGACATGAAAGGTTAAGGCTGACATTCCTCTTTAAAGTCACTGTGATAGGATGAGGGTAGAGAAATGTCAAACAGAAGGGAGGTAAAACAAATGAAATTCACCACAGTAGCTGGCTTATGTCAAAATTTCAAAGGTGACTAGAAAAGCCTTTCAAGTCTAAATAAAGATGGGAAAATACCAATAACTACCCCTTCTATTTATCACCTTTCAGTAGCAGGAGACATTTGACAAACTTTAACTCATTAATCCTCACAACATGTCAAGTGGTTGACAACTGGTCTACCTTGTTTCACAGAAAAAAGAGATCCAGGGAACGGAATGAATGGCACAGTTTCTGCACCATGCTTGCGGGGCAGCCAGGGAAGAAATTTAAGAAATTCTGGCAATCCTAAAATCCAGATGCTAAACACACAGAAATTTGTCCCCTCCCGCCAATAAAATAGACTATTATAGCACAATCTGAAATCCTACAGTTGGAAAGCTATTCTCTTCTAATTAGCTGCCAGGACTATAATTCTCTGATCTGTTCCTTCTAGGTGTTAATGAGAATTTTCCATTTTTGAAAAGAATCCTGATACTGTCAGTAATAATAAATACAGAACTGGAGCTTTAAGGTTTTATGTCATTAGATGCTAAAGATGAGGTCTGTGTATTACTCTGTGCCTCTATTATCCTGTACCTGTATTAGTGTTCAAAATACTTGCTGTCACTCTCTGAACACTGTAATCAAGCTTGGTCTTGGGACTTGTGTTGCCTCTCTCTCTCTGAGAAGATGAAATAACACTACTGTGTTGAAGTCAGGCCTGACCATGTATCTGCCTTTGGCCAATGAAATGTAGGCAAAGCCACATCTGTCACTTTCGAAAGAAGCTTTCAGGATTAACACATAGCTAGCCATGTGCACTTCCCTCTACAGGGAGACCTGAAAGTTGCAGAGAGAGATGGTGCCATCAGTTCAGCCAAAGCACACAGCTAGAAGTGGACGGAACTTTGATTTGAACTCAGGCAACTGAGCTCCAGCACCTGTTCTCCAAACCATTATTCTATACTTTCATCATAGTAACAGTGTCACCTAAAAGAGGATGAATTGTCCAGTAGAAACTTTATATAATTAGCAATTTTTTAGGCAATTTATTTAGGCATTTAGAATCTGGCTGAGGCTTAGAAAAGTAATGATAAAATGTTTTTATTTTTTGTATGTATGTATGTTTGTTTGAGATCTTTATATTAAGGAGTGTATTTTAATGTTAGATAGAAAGCTGCTTATACTTTAAGAAAAAAGGAATTCTTTGTCTAATAGGCTAATAACACCTGCCCTCAAGGATTTTGATTCCAATTCTTCACTTCCAACAAAAGCAGGCCAACTGATAACAGAATTCTTAGTTCCACCCTCCTCTTTATAAGACCTTTGAATAATGGTTCTCTTCCCAATCACTAATTCCTCCTTGTTTCTGGTTTTCTACTCTGGAAACAGAGATCCAAACTATGACTTTCAAATATAAGTTCCTCCCCCAATCTGCCACTTCCCAGTCTTCCCCATGATAGTAATCAGTACCTCCATTAAACCAGTTACTCAGCAGCACCTGGGTGGCTCATTGGGTTAAGCCTCTGCCTCCGGCTCAGGTCATGATCCCAGGGTCCTGGGATTGAGGCCTGCATCAGGCTTGGAGCCTGCTTCTTCCTGTCTCTCTGCCTGCCTCTCTGCCTACTTGTGATCTGTCAAATAAATAAATAAAATATTTTTTTAAAAAAAGCTACTCAGAACCCAAATCTGGAAACACTCTTCCATTCCTCTCTTTCACTTACATTCTTCATTTAATTCTTCAGCATACATTGTCATTCTCTCTCCAAAATAAATTCTACATCCCACTATTTCATGCATATCCTACCACTACTCCTAAATGCTGAGCATCAATGCTTCCAGAACTAAAGCAATGGACTCCTAACTGGTCTCCCGGCTTCTACTCTTGATCTACAAACTGCTCTCCCAGAACAGCCAGAGTGACCCTTCTAAAAGATAAATGGGATTGTGCCACTTTCCTCCTCATATTCCTCCAAGAGCTTCCCACCCGGTGGTAAACTGGTCAATGATTAATAACTTGTGTAAAATCACTGAGCACGAGGTTGGGAAGAGCTGTTAACGGTTTGATCTTGCGTAGTATAAAGGGCTCCAAGATTTCATGGTTCCCCCACACAAAGTTCAGAATCCATACTATGACTTCAAACCTCTACATAGTCTGCCCCTGCCACCTCTCAGATCTCACTGTTCTTGTTCACTGTCTTCCAGTCATACTGGCCTCTCTGTTATTTCTCAAACATCCCAAGCATATGCCCATCTCAGTGAACGTTCCTCCCACAGATATTCGCAGTGCTGCCATTCTCACTTCATCCAAGTCTCTGCTGAAATGTTGCTTCCTCAACGCACTAAATTAGGACCCCTCCATCTCCAAATCTGTACCCCTGGTAGTTTTAACACTGAGTAACATTCTAGTTAAACTTTATTTATCTGTCTATAAATCCACCAGGGATGTAATCTCCTGCAGCAAAGGACACTGCCTTGTTCACTGCCATGTCCCCAGAATCTAGAAAATTTCCTAGAACATCACATATGCTCATTAAGTAATGATTCAATGGCCATCTAAATGAATGAAGTGACTAATGAATGAATCAACTAATAATATTTCGCAAAATAAAAAATACAGAAGTATGATTAGTGGAAGGAAGTATGGGGCAAGGACAAGCATCTGTTCTAAGTAAGTCCCTGAACAGCAGTGAGACCCAACTTGGTCTGTCAAGTGGGTGGAAAAACAAATGATGGAAATGAAGACTGAGTGCAAAAATAAGTGCTAAAGAAAATAGAAAATAGTTACAAGGAGCTGGAAGCAGAGTTGTTTCCAAGAAAGAACAGAATAAGGACAAATTACGCATAATCCTGATCTAGTAAAGAAGGTTCCTGAGTTGTGGTCAGGATAATCAGGCACTAATCCCAATACTGCCATTTACATGCTAAGTGATCTGCCATGGGATTTCACTGAGTTTTCTAATCTATATAAAAAAAATCTCTAAAAAGAGGGAATGCAACGCCATGGTTCATCAGACCACTTGTTACTACTTGAGATTATATGGTTGCAAGCAACAGAAACTACCTCTGGCTACCTTAGGCAGTAAAGAACTTTCGAAAAGGGTTATTGGGTAGCTCTCAGAATCAAAGGGAAGACTGGAGAACCAGATCAGGGATGCACTACAACTAAGGCAGGGCATGGTATCTCAAGGCAAGAACAGAGTGATAGCACTACAAATAAGAGCTGCTGCAGTTGTGCCCTTGTGCTATTTCACCAGGATTTAAAAATCCCAAGAGAGAGACAGCACAACTGAAATGGTTTGCGTCACCAGAGAAATGTCAGTTTTATGATCTACTCCTGAGAGAGCACAGAAAAGAGCAAGAGAAACTCCCCCAAAGGGAACTTTGGGTGGCACCACCTAAAGCCAAGGGAATGGATCTTGTCCAGCCAAATACAAGTCTCTTGCGCACCATTTCATTTGATTTTGTAAGTCGGTTTTCTAAGATTTCCAAGATCCCTCTCACCCCTCTAGGTGACTGATTTTCGCAAACTCTCTAAGAGTCAGCAGAAATGGGCACAGGACAAATCAGCACAAGACACTAATGTGCTTTATAGAAGGTAAGGGAAGGGAAGGGGAAAGGGAAAGGGAAGAAAGAGGAAGGGAGGGAGGGAGGATGGATGGATGGATATTAAGGACTATTTCCCAACCTCTGACTATGTATCAGAGTACTGCGCTAACAGCTTTACATATAATCTCATTTTATCTCTCAGTGTCATGAGTATAGATATTTTGCATGAGTACACTGAAGGTTAGAAAGATCTAATGATTCGCCTAAGGTCACAAACCCAGTAGAACTGAGATTTAAACCCCAATTTGTCAGATTAGAATTTTAATTTTCTTAATTTATAAGATATTAAGATATGCTTTACAAAAATTCAAGTGATCTTTTAGGTGATGGGAAAACAATCCTATGCATACATGATATGCAAATTATTTTATAATAAAAGCCTGAGAAGATTAAATTAAATGATAAATGTGAAAACAGCTTTAAAGCTAAAAGCATTAATTAGACTGAAAATATTAAAAATAGTATTAGGATATTAAAATAACATATTGATTACTGACCCAGTAAAGTAACAAAAAAGAATTTCTTTCATAATAAAAGTATCCCAACCTTGACCTTTCCATATAATCATGCATATTAGGTGCCGACAGCTCTGTTAGCTCCAGCCCAGGAAAGGAGAAGGGAGGGGAAAATGGAGAAAACAACTGAGAAGGGAAAAAGGTTGACTGCTGATGATGCCCTTTAGTCACCTTCAAATCAAGTGAGTTAGCCACTCAATTTAACCCTCCATTTCCCATGAAAGAAACAGATAAGTTTACTTGTAGAGAGGTTTCTGAAGGCAATAACAGTTTACTGTTATGTCAAATCATTTTTGATAATGCAGGGAAATTTCTTTTCTTCTCAAAATGTAGAGAGCAAACACCAAAAAAGATAAATGCAAATAAATAAATTTAACAATTAGTCTTATGGGTCCACACATTTATCTGTTTGTGAATAGCTGGGGATAGAGGATGGCTGTATCTACATATACAGCATCTATACAATACACAGAATAGAAATAAACAGGCTAGAACTTTTAGCCACAGATAGAAACTACAGGTGATGCAGGTTAAGTCATTAACCCGTTACATGACTCTGGGCAAGTCACTTGATTTCCCTTTGCCCTCTGGTCCACCCCACAGCTGGGCACACAGAAACTCCCTGAAAGCCAGATGTTACATCAAAGCCAATATTTCCTGGAGGCCAGCCTTGCTGACTTCTTTGAAAAGCACTAAATTTAGAAGTAGCGTGCAAATAACACTGCTCAGATTAAACTCGCTTATTAGTGGTCCAGATGATAATCAAAGGCAGACAGATGGTCGCTTAATGAATGTTATTGGAAGGAAGGCATCTTTAAATATAGGATTTGTGTGAAAAGTTTGCTTTTTCTTACAAGTTATTTTGATGATGATGTTAGAGTATTGGCATCTCTTTTTAGAGTATAACCTTGTGGAGTCTCACAGGCATGTTGAGCAAGATCAAAGCTTTGGAGAGGCAACAGAAAGGTTTCTCTAAGTCTAATAAGCAAAATTATGCAGTTAAAATGAAGATCAAAAGCTTCAGGAGAAAGCATATAGTTATCGAAAGCCAGAGTGTATATATTAAGTAATCAGAGATATCAAGTATACCTAGCTTTTTAGAAACCTGACATGTGAAATCAAATCTATACCACTGTCAGAATAGGGAATGGTTGTTTCTTTTACAAAGGATTTATAATAGGATGCCCTGTGACCCAGAGAACCTTCACGTGTTTAAAACAGGATTTGATTTATTTGTTTTGGTGTGTTTTTTTCAATAAACATGCCATCCTCCTTGCTCAGCAAAAAATCAGTGAGTGGCCATATCTCAATTTCTTCTATATAAAGGAAAGAATTACAAACTACATCCTAAAACAGACAATATAGCTCTCCACATTACAGCTGAAGGCTTTGAACCAGAATCAAGTCATGCTATTGACAGAAAAAGTTGTCAGGCATTTTTTGCAAAAGAACTTTGTCAAATAAACAAAACAAAACTACACACTTACCAGTTTCCATGCAGTACAACTGGGGTTGACAGAGACACAACTCTACACATTATGTTATCATTCACGGTCCATTCAAGATACAGAAACCACACTAATTGAATAAAGAAAATGTTCAACTAATTGAACATTGAATCTAAAGTATTCTTAAGTAAAGGTAAAGTTATTAACTAGGTAACCAAAGGAGTTAAAAGAACCCTAACAGTGAGCTTCTAAGTTTTTACAACTAGCTCTTTGGGTAAACCTGGTTTGTAGCATTTGCCGATTTCCATGGTGTATACACTCCCACTGTGGCAGACCGGCAGATTCCCCACCAACAGTTTAACAACTAAGTTGCAAATTCCTGAAAATTTAACAGTGGGCTTTCACAAGCCAATATGGGCTGATTCCAGCACACAGGAAACAGCTAACACTCTCAAGAATGAGGAATAAAAAGAGGCTGGAATTACCAAAATTTATCATTATTAAAATTTAGAAGCTTGCAGGGGCCCTGCGGAGCTGAAACAGAGAGCTAAGGAGGGAGAGCTGCACAGCGGGAGCTGGTGAGAGAACTGCTAGGAGGCCCACGGGCCTGAGAGCCTAAAAAGAAGAGGCTTCTAAAAAGGAGGTGTGGGGCAGCCTGCCTGAGCCTTGCCATCCACCAGGAGACCGTTTCCACGTGCCAACTCCTGCTCCACGGTAACCACGGTAACCACGTGCAACCAAAAGGCCAGGATCAAAAATAGGGATGAGGCGGAGCAGACGCAATCGGACTCCGTGGAGTGTGCTACTCGGAAACTGAAGAAATGTGACAGAGAAGGACCCCATTAAGATGCTGGACAAGAGATACAACCCTGCATGACTCTCAACTGTAGATGAAACCAAATACATCTACTTCTACTTGGGCCACGTGGCCACTCTTCCGTTCAAATCTGATTAAAAGCACGGACCATGCCACACGCCCGGAGCTCCACGAAAAACAGGGACTGCAGCCTAAATTCCAAATACCCAAGACGGAGAGCTTCAGCCTTGCCTAGGGGAACACCTGGATCGCCGAATCTTTATTGTGCTGCTTTGTGCAGGGCATTCTCTGTACTAACTTGTGGTGCTTCTTTGAAAATTAGCAAAACAGGGTGCCTGCGTGGCTCAGCCAGCTGAGCCTTCCACTCCTGATTTCCACTCAGGTCATGATCTCAGGGTTGGCCGTGTGCTCAGGAGGGAGTGAGTGTGCTGGAGATTCTCTCCCTCTCCCTCTGTCCGCCCCCAAACCCGCCCCCGCTTGCTCTCTCTCTAAATAAATGAATCTTTTAAAAAATAATGAAAATAAAATGTAAACAATTAGCAAGACAGCTTACATGTGTATTTTCTAGTCCATATCTCTCTGCCCCTTTTTTTTCTTCTCAAAGTCTATTTCTTCCTTAGAAAAATAAATAAAGACACCAACAAAAGGAGGTGTGTCTGACGCTGCCGACTTTCAGATGGAGCGCAATATTTGGAAGGGTCAGAAAAACACACAAACTGGATTCAATTCTGGCTCCGGGAAGGAAGCGCGACCAGATACACAAGAGCTTCGCCACCAGCAAGTTCATGGGAACAGGAAGCGGTGAGGAAGGAGCACGCCCCTTCCGCCACCAGCCTCGCAGCCTCCCTCTAGCGCCCCCTAATGGAGGAGTAACACCGAGCGGCTCCACAGGAATCGGTGGTTTGCAGTCCGAGACGCAGCATTGCCAAACTGAAACTAGAAAGGAGGGTTTGGAGTTGAAAGGCAACAGCTTCATAACTGGCACAGTTATGATCGGAAATATGAGGCTTTATACTTATATACCTCTTTACAATTTGAAAAGCTTTTAAGAAAACTTATTTGAAATAATAACCACCATTTACTAGTGAGTATTTACAACGTGCCAGGAGCCGTGCTGAATTCTATGCACAGCACATCTCACTCCATTTTCACAATAATCTGATAAGATATCGTTAACCCCATTTTGTGTACGAAGAAACAGAAGTACAAAAAGATTGAGAGTTGCTATACATCACAAGGTTGATGGCAATTAAACCGTTCTCAAACAAAAGTCCTCTGACTTCATTTCATCATGCAGCCTCTCAGGCCCAGGGTATCATTTTCAGTTAGGAAAGAAACCAAAAATGTCAGCACCAACTTCATTTAAGGTATACTCAGGAAGATTTATATTCAAAGATTTATATTCTTAATGGGGGAGAGCAGAAATCGCATTAGTCCTAACAGAGTTTGCTCTCAGTCACTGCTTGGAAAAATTGTTGTGGTATGCAACAAATACTCCAATTAAGAGGTCTTTCTATTAAAGCTGGAGGTCTCCTGGAAGGAACAGAAACCACAACAATAGTGATCTAAACAGTTCAGGGGTTTCATTTTTCTTATGTAGAATGAGTCCAGAGTCCAGCAGTCCCAGAATGATATGGTAACACTGTGATGCCTTCAAGGATATGGGTTCTTTCTCATATTCTATTCCATCATTCTTCCTTTGCAGGTGTCTTCCATTCTGTTGCACCACAATGACAAAGCCATTCCTTCATATTTAATGTTGAGTCTGTGTCTGAGTTAAAAAAAGGATAAAGACAAAGGGCAGCTAATTCTTTTCCTTTATAAGAATTCTCCCAGAAGCCCCTCCCAGGAACTTCTGCTTATATTTCATTGTCCAGAACCATGTGCCATGGCCGCTCACAGCTGAAAGGGAGGTTGGGAAATGCCTTTGGTAACTAGGCATATTTCCACACAATAAAATAGGGGTTCATTGAGTTTGAAAAAAGAAGAAAGGCTGGATGTTGGTTTGGCCATTGTTGTACATGAATCACAAAAGGTAAACAGGGCTGGTAGGATCAACAGCTTATCTCCCCTTTACATATATGTCACTCTTCTTTTTCCCAGTCTCTTCACTTTTTGTTGATTCTGTGACCTAGATTTCACAAAGCAGCCTCTGTTGAAAGTGTTCATCTCTTTGCCCCCATAAATTCCCTTGTCAGCCCTGTGTCCTGACTTTGGGTTGAAAAATGTGTCAATCAAAAAAAAAAAAATGTGTCAATCAAACTACTTACTTTTTTTGTTATATTCTTTTTTTCTTGTTTTTAATTTAAATTCAATTTAGTTAACAAAGTGTATTATTAGTTTCAGGGGGTAGAATTTAGTGATTCATCAGTTGCATATAAAACCCAGTTGTGCTCATAATATCATCAAGGCCCTCTTTAATGTCCATCACCTGGGTACCCCACCCCCCCATACCTACCTCCCCTTCAGCAGCCCTCAGTTTATGTCTTAGAGTCTCTTATGATTTGCCTCCCTTTCTCTTTTTGTTTTATTTTCTTTTTCTTTCCCTTCCTCTATGTTAATCTGTTTTGTTTCTTAAATGCTACATACGAATGAAATCTTATGGCTGATTTATATCACTTAGCATAATACCCTCTAGCTCTATCCATGTCACTGCAAATGGCAAGGTTTCATTCCTTTTGATGGCTGAGTAATATTCCATTATATATAATTCCATTATACATATACCCTTCTTTATCCATTCATCTGTTGATGGACATGTGGGCTCATTCCATATTTTGGTTATTGTGGACACTGCTGCTATAAACAGTGGGGTACATGTGCCCTTTCCAATCACTATGTTTATATACTTTGGGTAAATACCTAATGGTACTAGTACGGGATCATAGGGTAGCTCTATTTTTAACTTTCTGAGGAAACTCCTTCCAGAGTGGTTTTACCAGTTTGCATTCCTACCAGCAATGTAAGAAAGGTGGCCTTTCTCATCCTTGCCAACACCTTTCCCGAGTTGTTCATTTTAGCCATTCTGACCGGTATGAGGTGGTATCTCATTGTGGTTTTGAGTTTTATGTCCCTGATCCAGGGTGATACTGTTAATTCTTTAACAACCCTTCAGTTTCTCATATCTTTCCATTTAGGCACAGCTGACCCTGAACCTGAAGTCCCCAGAAGTCTTTATTTCTTTTCTTTCTCTCTTGTTTTGGTTTGGTTGGTTTACCATTTTGCCAAATGTTTATCCTTTTTAGTAATTCAATTTAACATTCTTGAGGGTTTGGGACTATTGCTCGACCATACTGATATATCAAGAAGGCATATTACATATAAATGGAATGCTATTTCCCTTCAACAGAGTATATGCTCTCCTTTCCATTTAAGGAAATTGTGAATTAGAAGAGTGAGGGATAGGAGATCCTATGAGTTTGGCCCATGAACTACTTACTCACTCCCTCACCTCTGCTCATAATACCTTAACCTTACACAATAGGTAGTTTCAAGAAGATAGGATGTATTCCAAGTAGGCACAGCTCCCAGCAGATCCCTTCTTGTTTCTCTCCCTCCCTCTCCAAGAGATCATGGTCATGAGAATCAGTGGTGGCCAAAGACTTACTGGGAAGATGTGTGAGGTAAAAGGCATATGATACACTAAATTTCTTTGCAGTATCTTAGCGTTCATTTTACTGGATTGTCATAAGGTATTGATATCTGTGTGCACGTGTGAGTATGTGTGTGTATGTGTGTGTGTGTGTGTGTACACACACTTAATTCTACACACCTAAACCACCACAGCAGACCCTTATGCCTTTTTTCCTTTTTTTCCTGTTTTTTAATAGATTTTTAGAACAATTTTAGATTTACAGAGAAATTGAGCAAATAACACAACATTCCCATGTTCACACAGACCCTCCCTAATACACAGTATACCTTATTATAAACATCTTATGTTAGTATGGTACCTTTGTTACAATTAATGAGCCAATATCAATATGTTATTATTAAATAAAATCCATAATTTATTAATATTTCTCTAGTTTTTACCTAATGTTCTTTTTCTGTCACAGGATCCCATCCAAGATACCGCACACAATATATTTATTTGTCATGTCCCTTTAGCCTCTCCTTGGCTGTGACAGTTTCTCAGACTTTCCTTATTTTTATGACCTAGACAGTTTTGAGTAGTATTGTTCAGGTGTATTATTGGATGCCCCCAAACATTTGTCTGATATTTTTCTCATGTTTAGGCTGGGGTTATGAGTTTGAGGGAGGAAGACTAAGAGGGGAAGGTCCCTTTTCACCACATCATATCAAGGGTACAAACTATCAACATAACTAATTACTGTTTATTAACCTTAACCAAGGTTATTGCTTAATAACCTTGATCAGCTGAATGAAGTAGTGTTTCTCAGGTTCTACAAAGTTCTTTTTCCACCTTTCTATGCTGTCTACATTTTTTAAAGAAGCCACTGTGTGTAGGCCACACTTAAAGAGTGAGAAGTCATGCTCCCTTTCTTTAGGAAGGAGTATCTACACAACTTATTTGGATGTTCTCTGTATTGGAGATTTGTCTCTTCTCCCTCATTTATTTATTTATTTGATCTTTTATCTATGTAAGTGTAGACTCATGGATATTTATTATATTCTTTGGGTTATAATTCAATACTACTTTTATTTTTAAATTAAATTACATAATATTAAATTATTTTAAATTATTAAAATTAAATTTGTTTGCTTTAAATTGTTCTAATTTTGACTATTGGCATCTCTTTCCATTGCCTCCTGTTTCCCAGTGACTAACATCTTTCATTGTGGTTTTTTTTGGGGGGTGGGGGTTGGCTCTTCCTTATTTTGGGGCACCATAACATGCACCTGGCTCATCTTGTATTACTCCCTGCCCCATCCTAGAATCAGAGATTTCTTCTATTATATTTTCATTTTTGTTATCAATTCTGGTTCTTTCAACAATTGAGAGAAATAGTTTCTTAGTAACAATTAGCAGCTCTGACACGCAACCCCAAACCAGCATGAGCAATCCTATCCCCATCCTGATCCCTTGCCATAGAGCAGAGCCCTGGGCAACTATTCCAGAGAACTAGCTGTGAAGAAATAGCCTCCAGCCCACAAAAGCAGCCTGGCAGGGAAGCTGACCTGTGGAGGGGGCTCCCATATACTCAGAACCCGGCACGGGACACTGGGTGGTATCACCAACTCCCAACGTGCTGGTTGAAGTTGAATATTTATAACAGGAGCGAGTATTTGAGTGACATATAAGTGCACTAGCTCATCAGAAATGGGATATGTGGTGGCATTGCTATATTAACAGAGCTGGACATGTCCTGGGCCAGAGGGTAGGGCATTGAGAATTCTTTGTTCAGTGAAGAAGCATGAGATGCTTGTTTCTTTTGGCTTCCAACAAAGAGATGAGAAGAAGACAACAAAATAAGTTCAAAGGATGCAGATCGCTAAGGAATAGAAGGAAGAGGAGGTTTCATATCTTCTTTTCCAGGTAGTTTCTGGGAAGGGAATCATAATTTCAGACTGCCAGAGAGGAAATTCTGCAGGAAGAAGTCACTGCCTGGATAGTCTTAGAGCATCCCTAGAGTGGATGCTTTCCTTCTAGAAGAACCTCTACTCTCCTTCCTGCAGGAAATAACTTTTGCCTTTCACCTTGCAAAGAGAGAACACCAATGCAACACTTCTGTGTCCTCCCAAGATGGTTCAAACTCTGGTGCCACAAAAGAAAAGGATGAAAGGAGCCCAGGAAAAATGTCTGGTGACGATGGAAACACCCATAAGCCCCCCAAGATAACTAAATACCCTGTAAGAGTTACCAGGGTGTAGCAAAATGGCTATTGGGTCTTTCAATGTAGGAGTGAGTATCCAGAAGGAAATACTGACTGCTATTTCCTGAAGGTGCTAGAATATGTTGGTGGAACCATCTCACAGAGAAGGGGACCCAGCACATCGTATGCTCCTGAAAGCATTGATAAATGGATGGAGGGAAAGAGACCCAGGGAAAATGGCTGGAGCATCCCTTCTGATGGTTCTCGGAGGCTGCTTCTTCCAGGAGCTCTCCTTGAGTCCATGGGCTGGCATGGGTTGGGCAACTCTGGACCTCTAAGGCTGTTAACTCTCATTCACTTATCAACAAATGTTTACTTAGCCCCTAATATGAGTCAAGCACAGAAGTAGGTACGAAGGATAAAGCAACAAATTACACTCGGAAGTCTCAAAACTTACATACCCGGGCATGGGAAAGCGGGGTGGGGGATCACAACATATCAGGATGTAATTACAATACCTTTGCCATGATAGATGACAACAGACAAGACAAAATAAGACTAATTGCTCAGGCTAGGAGGCAAAGGAAGGCAGTGTGGATAATGAAGAACCTAAGCAGAATCTTAAGGGATGACAATTAACCCTCCAATTCCACTACTTAATCTTTCTTCATATTATCTATTATGATATCATATTCTTCTCTTTCCTCTACTTATTTATTTTCCCTATTTAACTTCTCTTATAGACACTCTTCTGACTTGCTCACTATATCAGTCAGGGTTCTACCAGAAAAACAGAACCAATAGGATATATAAAGAGAAAGGGATATATAAAGAAAGAGGAAGAAAAAAGATAAAGAGAGACTTCTTGCAGAGAACTGTCTTTCACAGTTGTAGGGCAGGCTAGGCATGTCCAAAATCCTTCAGACAGCTGTAAGCAAGGCCATGCTAGAAACTCTCCTGTAGGAGTTGACACTGTAGCCCACAGGTAGAATTTCTTCTTCCTCCAGGAAACCTCAGCTCTTTTCCTGGGGACTTTCAATGAGTTAGATTAGGCCTATCCAGATTTTTCAGGATAATCTCTTACTTAGAGTCAACTGATTATAGATGTTAACCATCTACAAAATACCTTCACAGCAACACCCAGAAGAGTATTTGATTGACTAAGTGGGGATCACAGCCTAGCCAGCTGACATACATACAACTGACCGTCTACTCACCTCTCTTTCTACCATCTGTGCTGAGGGCACCATTCACAGGAGAACACAATGAGATGGATCCCTCCAGAACCCCCACAATGTGGTAGATCTGCCTCTTCAATGATTCCCCAGCTCTCTTGCCCCACCACTCCTGACTACACTGAGACTTTGCCTGGACACAGGTCTGGCCACATTTGTCTGGCTAGGCAAACCTAGGTTAGAGATCCCTACTGAACATTTCCTGGATAAACAAACAGGACTATTATAATACATGTGAGAGGGGAAAGGATGCACATAATCATTTAGAGAGATGGTAAATGCAGGGCACCTGGGTGGCTCAGTTATTAAGCATCTACCTTCAGCTCAGGTCATGATCCTGGGGTCCTGGGATCAAGCCCCACATCAGGCTCCCTGCTCATCAGGAAACCTGCTTCTCCCTCTCCCACTCCCCCTGCTTGTGTTCCCTCTCCCACTGTCTCTCTCTCTCTGTCAAATAAATAAATAAAATCTTTTTAAAAAAAAGATGGTAAATGTAAGGCACATTTGTTTAGAAATTAAATAAAATTCAAAATATGGAAGCTTTGGATACCCCAAAACCAAAAAAGAACTTCCATTCCTAACTCTTCTTTCCTTTCTCCTTTATCAAAATGCATAGAACAGAAATTAAGTGCTCTGTCCCTGCAGTCGAGAGATTTGAAATCTAGGTTATATAACCTTTGGCAATTTTATAACCAGTGTGAATTTCAGTTTCTTCACCTATAGCATGCAAAAATAATTGATCCTGCCTCAGAGAGTTGTTATGAGGATAAAATGACAAAAATACTTGCAAAAACACCAACACAAAGACAGGCATATTACAGAGTTTTTTTAAAGCTAGCTATTATTATCATAAGTACTTACTATGTGCCAGATAGAGTAGGGAATACTGAGATTAGTAAGAGCCTCAACTATAGGAACCATAAAATCTGATAAGAAATGTCAGACATATAAACAATTCAATACACTGAATATTCCATAGATGAGTAAGCAGAGAAAGAAAGAAATACTCCAGCCTGGGGGTCAGAAAGACTTCACAGCAGAAATTCCAAATGAGCTGGGCTTCCAAGGACCAGTAATGTCTTCCTGCACAGAAAAGCAGGGAAGGACATTGCAAGCATAAGGAATAGCATGTGCGAAGGGCAGAGCAGTGGAAAAGCACGTCGTGCCTAGAAAAGAGCAGGAAGTCCAGTGTAAATGGAGCATAGTGGGTGTGTGGTAGGGAGAGTAGAAAGAGGGGTAGGTAGAGGAGGTGGAAAAGGGGGAGAATGGCAACAAATGAAGCCATCTGATGAAGACTGATATGGCGAGCTGAAGAGTTTGGCCTCTATCCTGGAGGCAGTTGGAGGCAGACATCCAACTCTGTTTTTGGCCGCAGAGCAAATGTACTGTCAATTGATAAAGCAACACTTGTATTTACTCGTCTACAAGCCAGACAGAGCAAATGCACAGATCCCCATGGATACATTCCTCGCCAGGATCTCTAGTAATCAGGCAGAGAAGGGACAAGGGGATTACACATACCAAAACCAAGTCAACCATGGCACTCAACCCAGCCCATCACCTTACATCACCACATGACTGAGCTTACAGAGGATCTGGGGAGGAAGAAAATTCTCCTAGCTGAAACAAAGGGACACTAATCCAAATATTTCTCTCTCTCTCTCTCTCCTTACTTCCACATACACAAGTTCTGGGCCTTTTTACCCAGTTGACATTCGTCCTCCTTTCAGCACTTGCTTCTCTTGGCTTCTAGGACACGTCATTCTCCTGGTTATCTTTCTGCCTCCTGGTATGCTCCTTCTCAGTCTTTTGCTAGTTCTTAATGTTGAAATTCCAGGTTTCAATCTTTGGGCCTCTTTGTCGTCTTCACTCATTCCCTAGGTGCTCTCATGCAAACTTACTACTTTAAATACCATCAATATGCTGACAATCCAAATTTATATCTCTAGCTCAGGCCTCTCCCTGGGATTCCAGACTCTGTGTTTGCCTGCTCAATATTTCTACTTCAGATGTCAGACATCTCGAACTCAAGATGGATAAAAATTAAACTTTTTGTCTTCCAAGCCACATCTGTTCAGTAAACATAAATCGCAAAAATCTTTTTAACATATAAATCCTTTCACCTCATTCTTCACCTCAAACCTGTCCAAAGCTCCTCTGTTTATTCACGCAGTAAATATCAAAGTCCTTAAGTTCACTTACAAAGTCTTTATTGAATTCCCTCTCCTTTTTCTTGCCTGACATTGATCTCCTATGACTCTCCACCTTAATTCTTCCACTCCAGCCAAACAGGTTTCCTTGCTTTTTCTCAAATACATCAAGCATAAGTTAGCTTCAGAGCCTTTACGCTTGCTGTCCCTTCTGCTCAGGATGCTCCTTCCCCAGATGACAGAAGTTCAGACGTCATTTTCTCAGTTAAGGTTTTCCAAACCACATTATTTAAAACACCAACTCAGGGCACCTGGGTAGCTCAGTCACTTAAGTATTCAATTCTTGATTTCAGCTCAGGTCATGATCTCAGGCTTGTGAGATTGAGCCCTGCATCAGACTCAGTGCTGGGTATGAAGCCTGCTTGGGATTCTCTCTCTCCCTCTCTAAAGAACATAAATAAATTAAATAAAATGCTAATTCCTGGTACTGGCATTAAAACAGAGAAACAGACCAATGGAACACAGTGGAGAGCCCACATGCGGACCCACAAATCTATGGTCAAATCATCTTTGACAAAGCAGGAAAAAATATCCAGTGGAAAAAGGACAGTCTCTTCAATAAATGGTGCTGGGAAAATTGGAGGAAAATTGGACAGCTACATATAGAAGAATGAAACTAGACCATTCGCTTACACCACACACAAAGGCAAACTCGAAATGGATGAAAGACCTCAACGTGAGGCAGGAATCCATCAAAATCCTGGAAGAGAACATAGGCAGTAACCTCTTTGACATCGGCCACAGCAACTTCTTTCAAGACACGTCTCCAAAGGCAAAGGAG
>PITA01007708.1:0-89586 GCA_004023965.1 Spilogale gracilis
CACCATCATCACCACCATCATCACCATCATCACCATCACCACCATCATCACCATCACCACCAACATCACCATCATCATCACCACCATCATATCACTACTACCATAATCAGCATCACCACCATCATCATTACCACCATCATCACCATCACCATCATCATCAATCCCACATCATCACCATCATCACCATCATCACCATCATCATCACTACCACCATCATCAGTATTATCACCATCACCACCAACGCCATCACCACCATCATCACTGATACCATCATTATCACTGTCATCATCACCACCATTATCACCATCACCACCATCATTTCTGATGCATCACTACCATTGTCACCATTACCCATCACCACATTATTGTCAAATATCTAGGCCAAACACCTCATGATTTGGGATATATTGTTTCGGTGTTCTTAGGAAGATTTCTTTTTTTTCCTGCATTTTAGGAAAAAACAGGCACACATGCTCAGACACATACAGAAAGGGGCAGCGAGATCCAGTGAAGGAAATCTGATCAAAGGTGTGGGGAGACAGGAGGTACACAAAGAATTAGAGGCACACGAACATGGAGACATTTGGATTATGGCTGAGAAAAAGAGTAGAATAGACTATTGCATGTTGAGACCCTGGGGCAGCAAGAACATCCTGGCTTTGATCAAAGTAGCAGCTTCCATCTGGCACCTTCTTAACAAGTGACAGCTCCAAACTCTTGATGATATTGTCGTTTTGTGTTTTAGACATGATAATGGTGATCATCAGTTCATTGGAGGGGACATCACTTCTTGTCTTCCAGATTGAATTAAACTGATGAAAATCCTTGGTTCCTCTTACACAGAATATGATATTAGTAGTTTAAATTCTAAAACAGAGACTAGATACAATAACACAATGGGTATCAGGACATTGGTGTTGGTAGACTTTCCCCGTGGTCTTGGAGTCACAGTGGAGGCCAGACAATCGAGATCAATAGGGGATACCTAGCCCCAGTTTCGAAGACAACATGAGGCCACACTGCCATGCAGGGTTTTCTAAAAGATGGTGACACTGGTTCTGTGAGTTGTCACCCACCTCTGGCATACATAAGAAAAGACGAGAAACTCAAAAGAGATTGACCAGAGAGGAGGAGCCACCTGGCTCCATCGTCTTCCTGAGTCAGGGCATAGAATCCAAGGCAGGGAGGATTCATGAAAACTGCTTTGGGAGTGGGGGAAATGCTTGTCCATAAGAACCCCATCCCCGTACCCCAGAGCCATACTGGCCCCTGGGGCTGCTGCCACAACAGCTGCTGGTGCCAAGACAGCACCTGGGAGGATCAAACCTGAGTCCTGGATTTTGGCGAAGCATAGAGGGGGAGGCTGGCTAGATTGCCAGTGACTATGAAAAGAAGAGGAAAGCCTGCATTTCCAGAATTTTGGGGAAGGAGGTCAAGTTACCAACCTTCCCCATGAACTTAGTGATTGTTGTAAGTGTAGCCAGACCTGGAATGTCTTGTCCAAAAGAAGCCTAGTCCAAAAGAGCTGCCCACCTTCGTGAACCAGTCCTGGTTAACCATGGCTGTGAGGAGCTCAGAAAGAGTAGAGTATGTTTATCGGGAGACTGAATTAGTCTGGCCAGCCCTGATTATACTGCAGTAACTAATAGTCCCCAGTTATGACCACATCACAGCAGCCCCAATTAAGTAAGAGTTTATCCTTTAAGCCTATTTTTAATCCCTACCCAGCCCAGAGGAGCCTGAGAAGTAACTATTAAGAGATAGCACAGACCATGCCTCCCACTCCTTTGTGATCAGCTGAATCCATGGTCTGGCCAGAAATTAGGAGGAGAACAAAAGTGACCATGAAGAGAAGCAGATGCAGATGATAAACTGAAGTTTGATTGAAACTAGATTGATCTTTTATTTGCCTGGAGTGAGGCTACTCTCAGGGTCATCAAGTATAGTTGTACAGGTTGTGCACTGCACGAAAGCATCTGACCCAATGGACTAGTAGATGCTTAAACCCATGCTTAGCTATGTTATCCAAGATTTGCATCTTAGCAAGGGCGCTGCATCAATTCAGAGGGAGAGGCACCCTCTGTATAATTCATCCATCTATAAAGGACCTTTAAAATTTGCATAAAAGCGTCATATATGCTGAGGGATAGCCATTTCAGTGCTTGCAAATGCCTAGAAAAGCCTATGGGTGCACTAATGCTCTCATTCAGGGTTGGACCAGGGAGCTCTAGTCCAGCACAGTTGAAAGATGTTGGTGGGAAGAAAAGTAAATTTGTATCTTGATTGAGCTTCACAGAATTCAGTCCATCAAGAACACAATAATAGTGCACCATTTTAAGGAAGAAAAGGGAAATATGTGTAAGCCTACCAGAGGACTGGATGGTCAGTAGGATGGAAACTTGCCTAAGGTCCTGAGGGCTATTGCATGTATCCCCAGGCTTAAAGAAGTAGGGCTGCTGTGGCTAGATGTTTCTGCCTCTGTGCAGCAATGCTTTGGAACTCACGTGCTACTGTGAGGATGGTTGTGGTCTAGGCATCACGAGACTGGGGCCCAAGCCTGCGTTGTGCCACTCACTAACTAGCTCTGACCCTTGGGGCCGACCACTCACTTCTCTGGGTCTCAGTTCTTACTGTCTAAATTGAATAGAACCCAGTGAGCTAACATTCCATTTCATAGTCATGGTGATAATGACAGCTTGTTAGGTGGACTATGTCAGGTACCCACTGGATTTCAAAGACAGTACCAAATAAAAAAGGAACATAAGATATTTCATTAATAATATTTATATTGCTTCTCTGTTGAAATGATCTTGTTTTGTGATATATTAGGTTAAATGTTATAATGTAATATAAAATAATATAAAAATGAAAAATGAATATTATCTGTTTTTCTTTTACAATTTTTGTAATGTGATTGTTAGAAAATTAAAATTGTGTATGCAGTTCACATTATTTTTCAGAGGGCAACACCGTGGCTGGGGCAAGAGCTCAGGATTTTAAGGACTGGCATTTGGAACTGATTTGGGGCATTACTAAGCAAGAAGGGAATAGCCTCTGACCTGGAGAACCTGCTTTCTCCTCTCTTCTCCCTCCTCACTTGAGCTGGGTCTTCGAGAACACAGGCGATGGCTGATGAGGAGAAGGGTATATTGTGCATTTTGTGATGTGCTTTAATGTTTTAAGAGCCTGTGCTGATCACGGGCTGTACCCCAGACACCCTCCTTACCCTATGTTACTTAATCTTTGCAACAGTCCCGTGAGGCAGGTGCCATTTGAATCCTCTTCTATGGATGAGGGCAGTGAGCTCAGAAAGGTCAGGCAACATGTCCAGGGCTCTGAATTTGGAAATGGCCAGGGCAGTTTTGAGCCTAGACAGTCTGGCTCCACACCCAGGGGACCGGCTACTCCATGTCAGTGAAAGTAAGGATGAGGATGACCCACTTGACAAGTCAGACGGCACCTCGTCTTGAGAGACAGAAGAACAAGAGGGGGCCCTCGGAGCTGTCACTCCTGGGGTTGCATCTGGTTTGCTGTCCCACTGTGTGGTTTTAGCAAGGCATCCAGGCTTGTCATCTTCCTGGTAGGATGATGGACACCTCTTGGTGTCCTTCAGGAGACTGACTGAGAAGAAGGAGGGAAACACCTATCATTCATTGAGCTGATGCTTTAATTTGGGGAGGATGCTTGCCCCCAGCGCTTCTCTCTGCACCTGCCAGTCCATCCACTTCCTTCCTTTATTCACACATGGCAGCTATGTGTCAGACCCTGTGAGGTCTCACGACCCCAGTGTCTAATAAGATATGGAGGGCAGAGCCCAGGGGCACACCCACACCTGCACATCTTCCTGGAATCAGGTGCAACAGGAGCACCAAGGGGGTGTTTAGTCACCCTGAGCCAGGAAGGCAGAGCTGAAGGCAGACAAGAAGGGGTGGGGGCATGAGGAAGAAGGAGGGCATTCCCTGGGAGAGAGGCACCCAAAGTCCAACTCCTTCTCAGCCCCATCCTGGCCAGGGGATCCATTTCAGCTGCAGATAAGGTGAGACTGAGGTGCTCTGGGTTCCACTCTGAGACTCAGCTTGGCTCCTCTGATAACCTCATCCCCCTTCTCTCCTGGTAAACATGCCTCTCCATTCAAAGAAGCATTTATGGGTCTGTCCATGAGTCCACGGCTATGGTGGTAAATAAGTCAGAGAAGGTCCTTAGCTTTGGGCTCTTCCTTTTCAATGGGGAAGATATAAAATAAATAAGCACCTACGTAGACAAGATGATGTAGTCGTGGTCGTGCTGAGGACATTTGCCGGGAGCTGCACAGTTAGGATCCTGGAATGTCCATGCAGCAGTGTGGACCAGTGTTCAGAGATGAAAATGAATCACTGGCATTTCGCCATTTAGAAATTCGTTGTGAAGGTATGGGGAGGGCTGGTGGTACAGAAAGAAGATAAGGTAAACACTTCTAGCTTCTAAAAGCTGCCGCCACCCTTATGAGCAGGAGGAAAAGGAAGGAAACGGAGACAGTGTTACTAAGAGCTGCATGATTCTGTGGAGTTGGTGCTAGGAGCTGCCGGGGAAGAGACTCAAATCCACAGGAGCAAGTGGCTGCTGCCCCCTGCCAGAGCGCATTGCCCTCCTTGCCTGCCTCTCCCCTCCTCCCACGGCCCCCCAGTGGCAGGACCTTACAGGAAGCAAGAGAGCCTGGAAAGCAGAAGGACAGGTGCATAGGGCTGATTGGGGAGTTGAGGCATAATCCATACCTTGGCACAGAGGCTTTGGGTTGGCTTTCTGGTCGAAGCAAAGGTCTAGGACCTGCCCCAGACGATCTTTTGCAGAACCAGCAGGCAATTTTTATTGAGATTTATTTGGAGGTAGATTTGCGGGGCTGGTGAAAGCTGGGTGGGAGGTGTGCAGACTGAGTTGACAACACACTGCTGTTATGAAGAAGGCCAGCTGGGGGTGCTTCTGGGCAGACACCTGCAGGAGGGGACTGTCACTTGAGGAGTCCTCCCAGAACACCGAGGGCTGAAGGTGCCCCAGTGGATTGGGTCACATGCATGCTCAGCTGCTTAGTGATCCAGCTTCCCCAGCACCAGGCTCTGCCCTGACAGCTCCCTTCTACCATCCAGGAAGGAGCCCCTTTCCAGTGGCTTCTGGAAAATCCAATAGCAGCCCCCACCCGTCTGGATTCCTGGGGCTGCTCTAACAAAACCACAAACTAGGGGATTAGAAAAACAGAGCTTCATTCTCTCCCAGTCCTGGAAGCCCAAAGTCAAAAATCAAGGTGCTGGCAGTGTCCTGCTTCCAGGGAGTTTCCAGGAAAGAATCCTTCCTTGCAACTTGCAGAATCTGGTGGCAGCCAGCATACCTCAGCCTTCTTTGGCTTATAGATGTGTCCCTCCAGTCTCTGCCTCTGTCATCCCATGGCCTTCATCCCTGAGCATCAGCATCTCCTATTACCATAAGGACACCAGGCATGTTGGATTAAGCGCCCACCCTGCTCCCAGTAAGCGCCCAGTATGACGTCATCTTAACCGATTACCTCTGCAATGACTCTGTTATTTCCAAATGTGGTCACAGTCTGAGGTTCTCGGAAGGACACGAGCAGGGGTGGGACTCTCCAGAACCCAGCACCCACCGCACAGCCACGTTCCACCCACATCTAAGAGCATAGCATCGTTCCACGCCAGCCTCCAGATCCACCTGCTTTTCGGCATTAACAGGGACAGGTGCTGGGTCCCAGCTCATTTTCCTGGTGCTTGAGGGGGCAGCCACAGAGTGGAGGCCATCAGAAACCTCCCAGCAAGCTCACCAGCCAAGAGAAGGGTCCCCTTGTATCAGATTCACTCATCTGATATATATTTTTTTCACTGAAGTTACTGATAATGCATAGAATCACCCACCAGCTTGCCAGGCCAACAAATGGAAGTTTTCTCATTTTCCCATATCCCCTTCCAATATTTGCCGAAGTGTCGAATGTTTTGGTAGTTGTATAACACAGCAGACATGAGATTTGTTTTATGCTTTCACTTTGCTTTCTCTCAGAGGCATTTTCCCCGTTGCTACAGTCTTCATAATTATCACTTTAAAAGCCACATAATGTTGAATTAAGAGGATGTACCATGATTTACTTAACTAAATGTCGGGCCGTGTTGAAGCAGTTGTTTTACTATTTAAATAGTGTGATTATGAACATCTCTGGAATTTGGCTTTTTGATTCTTATTTAATTCTTTAAAGGATTATATTTAAAATTAAACATTGCATTTTCGTTTCCTTTAAATAAATGAGCTCTCCAATATCCTGACATTTTCCTAAGAATTTAACACGGAAGATAGATTGTAATATACAGGACTTCGCTGTTTGCCTGCTCAACTTTTCCTCATAACCGTAAAATCACATTCCCTGGAGGCCATCCTCCTTCTCCTTGACCTCCCCATGCTCTGGCTGGAGTCAGCCTCACCCCAGTGGTGGGGCAACACGTGGGACAGCAGGTCTAGTCCCTTTGGTCATAGCACTCGGCCCAGGGATGGGCCAGTGGCCAGATCTGTGCCAATCAGTGTGTGCCCAGGGTTTCTGTAGAAATTGTTGGGCGATGGAGCCTCTATTTCCGGAGTGATGGAGATGGAAGCCTGGAGTTGTGGGCAGGCATTCTGCCACCATGAAGTAAGAGTCTGTCTGGAACAAAACACAGTGGAGGGGAATGGAGAAGGGAGATGGAGAGAGACAGGAAAAAGATAGCAAGGGGAGATGGGGTGGGGAGAGGAAGGGAAGGAGGGTGGGATGGAGGAAGAGAGACATGGGGCCCCAAAGTTGCAGATTGAGTCCCTGGAGGGTACAGGTATGCAAGCCATCAAATGACCTTTTCTTGCTTGCACCTGTTTGAATTGATGTCTCTTGTCACCAAAACGGTGCTGTTGGGGATTCTGTGTTGGTGTTTGCATACTTTAGAAACTACAGAAAAAGGAGAAACTTTTCATCTGTTGGAATGGCAGCTGGTAGGTGATCACTAAGCCTAGAATGGAGGAAAAGGAAGGCAGAACATCTGTATATCTAAGGAAAGTAGCGGGTCAGTGATGGACAGCATCGCTCAGGGGAGGAGTGATCACACTCACTGTGGTGCGTCCAAAGAGCACTGGACAGAGAGTCCATGGGCCCAGAGCCACTGTCAGCTCTGCTGCTGACTGTGTGACCCCGAGGAAGCCCCATCCTGTTCCCGAGGCTCTCTTCTCTCATCTGCAAGTAATAAGGGGTTGGAACAGATTCCAGCCATTGCAAGGGAGAGAGACAGCCCTCTCATCCTCCACTTGGGCGACCACACTTGATCTCTTTCCAAACATACCTTCTGTGTAAGATTTCATTTGAGGGGAAAAGAGCATCAGTGAAAACAAACAGCTCTACTGTGAAAGCAAACAGCTGGCAAGTCGGTGAGCTCGATGGCTAATCTCCACCGTGGCTTCCAGCTCCAGATCCCCGGGACACTGGGATGCCTTTGCTTCGCTCCCTCTTCTCAGGAAACACTGCGCCTGGCTGCCAGGCCTCAGTGGAAGACTGCCTACCTTCCAGTGGGGGAAAGCAATTGTTTTCCCTGCCTCTGGGCCCCTCAGTGCCCTGGACAGGTGTATTAAGTTCGATGGAGGTGGTATATGGAGAATCACTCTTTTTCTAATAACACTTCGTGCAGTGAAGGAGTAGGTCAGCTCTCAGATGCATCCCACAAGACGAAGAGCCATAGCCCAGAAATGCACATTTCCAGACTAGTGATTTCGCGCCTCCCAGTGCACGGTCCCCTATCATTCCAGCATCTCTGACCTGGCCCCTGCTTGCATTCATTCCATCTGGAGGCTTGGCGTTTGGAAGAATGTTTGATCATCCTAGCCAGGAGGGCTTGTCTTTTTAAAATACAACAACTGCACTGAGAGTTTCTTAAAATGGCCTATGAGCCTGCTCAGGCAAGGGCGTGGCTCTATGGAAGTCTCAGGAAAACTTCTGAAGGTCATGCTAAAGACACAAAGAAATAATGCGTTTCATGATCTTCAGGAGTCATCCCCAGATAATTTCTGCTTTGGCATCTTTGCCCTTGACTCACAGCTAATGAGTTCAGCGGAGATGTATGGGGCTAAAATAAAATACATTTGTTAGAGTGCCTTATCTTTTCCAAGGTGGCTTTACATTAATTTCCTCACTGTCTTCCCCCAACAATTCCGTGAATTAAGTAGAGAGCAGGTAGCATGATCCTGATGTTGCAGGAGAGGAGGGAGGACCCAGAGAAGTTACGGGGCTCCCACAAGGTCACCCTGCAATTACGGTAAAGACAGAGTGGCAATCGAGACTCCTGACTCCTAGTGTTCACTCTTTTCATTAAGTCCAAGTTTGGCTTCAGCAGCTTGGTGAAATTTGAGACATGAGGTTTTACCCACAAGTCCTTGCATTCACCGTTAATGACCAGGGAATTTGTTGCTTGATTTACTACCTAAAAGTAGAATAGTTAATTAAATAATGACGACAGCAAGCTTTGGTAGGGAAGGAGAAAGATCCCATGTCATTGTACGTTTGGCTGAATGAGAAAGTGCTGAGACATCTGTCCAAGACAGCAACCCCTAGTGGAAATGTATTGTTCTTTGGTTATTGTTTCAAAAGATACAATACCTAGAGGGTTCTGGGTACAGGCACACAAGGAATGTATGATGAGGGATGAGCGCGGCACAGTTGTTCATGTGAGTTAATTTTCTTAGTCCTTTGGAAAAACAAAGCCAAGCAAAACTCTGAGTATGTTCCCCATGAATACCAAAATGAGATTAAATTCAACATCTAAAGACTTTTAATAAAGACGAAGCCAGAAGGATTCAACCACAGGGAATTGTCGACCAAACGCATTCGAAAATTGGAAGCCAGACATGAGCGACCAGAAGCCAGGAGACATCCTGGGTTACCCAGGAGACTGTGGCCGTTCCCAGCTTGGACGGCAGCATATTCTTCCTGTTTCGGAGTGAACAAAACTGAGTAATTATCTCCGCACAGAAATCACGGCAGCCAGTAATTAATGGGCAAGGCTGTTCCCTACCAGAGCACCTGTGTCTGCACAGCCCCCAGTGACGAGAAAGGCACTTTGACAGCAGCACCTTCAGCTGCCCATAGAGGCAGCTTGTCTTCACTCAGTGAGGGTATGAACCGCCAGATAGTCTCTGTGTGGGTCAGCAGAATAATTATCCTTCCTCCACGGCTTCATGTTTTCCTGAAAGATATGCCGAAGTCCTAACCCTTGGCACCCGTGTGAAGGTGACCTGAGTGGGGAGTGGGGCTTTGCTGGTGTCATCAGGTTGAGATGGAGGCAGTAGGGTAGACCCAGATCCAACACAGCTGGTGCCCTTGGAAAAGATTCAGGGCGGGGATGGCCACATGGAGATGGAGGCCAGACAGGTGTGGGTGTGTCTCCAAGCCAAGAACAGGCTGGGACCACCAGCAGAGGAACATTCTCTCCTGGAGCCTTGTACCTCGATTGCACACTTCTGGGTCCCAGAACTGGGAGGCAGCGAAGTCTTGTTCTTTAAGAGCACCCGTTCTTTGGTGCTCTGTTATGGAAGCCATAGGAAACTCCTCAGAAATACCCACAACTCCCCAGAAATGTCTCAAGGAGGGTCCTACAGCCTGGTGCATGGGAGGTATTGTCCCCCATAGCAGGCAGAGTCCTGTGACATGGGGTGGCAGGAACCTGGGAGCTGGCAGGGCATCTATGGGTGGAACCCCACCTGGTTTCTCTTTCTGGGACACCCAGAAACACCCACCAGACATGGGGTGAGCACCGAAGGATGCCTAGAATGTTCTTTCCCTGCGTGGCCCCAAGGTTACCCCACCTCGTCCAAGCCCTTGCTTACACGTCACCTTTCCCAAGAGGTCTTCTCCAATCCATGCAGACCCAGGACCCTAGTGCCCCACACCCTCTGTTCGAGATCTCTCCATGCTGTCTTCTACACCTTTTACTTATTATGTATTTTGTCTGTTATCTGTCTCATCCCTGGAAAACGCTCTGTGAGCCTGTTTTCTTCACTGATGTGTCCCAGTACACACAGTAGGCACTTAATAAATACTCGAGTGTTGAGTAACTGGATAAATGAATTGCAGCCAAAGACATTTGGATACTTGGGGTCAAGTGGCTCTGGCTTGTCCACGGGCACCTGCGTGCGTCCCAGAACAGGGCTCAGCTCTACCAAAACGGGGGGTAGTTCCCTTTCGTGTGTGAAATCTGTAAATAGTGGCTTTTCACATGGAATCCTGCATTCCCTAAGGAGAAGTGCAGGCCGCTACAACCTAGCCACCTCCATGTGTTAAAGCAGTGGCTGCAGAAGGGCTGGAATGTGGTGTGAATATTGTCTTAGCCTATTCGGGCTGCAGGAATAAAACTAGTATAGGCTCACACGCTCTCTGTTCTCGGGGCTCGAAGCCTAGATTCTCTGTGTGTTGAGAAGACCCACTTGCTGCTTTGCAGAGAGTCATCTCTCTGTGTCCTCACAGGGTAGAGGGCTGAGGGGGCTTTTGAGGGTCTCTTTTCTAAGGGCACTAATCCCACTCATGAGGGGCTCCACCCCTGTGACGCAATCACAAAGGTCTCACCTCTTAACACGGTCACGTTGGGAGTCAAGATTTAACATGAGTCTTTGGGGATACAAACTTTTGGTCTATAGCAAGTTGAAGTGTGTCCTGATTTTAAACACATGTAGTGACCCTTCATTTGTTCATTCATTCATTCATTCATTCACTTTATGCAAGACACTGGAGAGGCTCAGGTTCTTTCCTTAGTGAACTGCCTCTGTCCCCTAGCATCACCAAGATTATCAGATGCTTCACATCCCCACTTGGAACCCACATCTTCTGAGCACTCTGAGGCTAGAAAAGAATTCTCCCTGAAGCGATTGTCCCAGCCTCTCCGTTCTGTATCTGGGGATGTACCGGTCAGACCCATAGCTGGCCTTGACCCTTCTCCAGCCATGGCGGTGGCGGCGCCCACAGAAGGTGGAAGAAGGTCAGTTGCTCCTGTGCCAATGGGCGGTCACGGCCACCGAGGCTGTCTCTCCCCACACCTGGGCCCCCAGACCACAGTGAGCCTTAGGATGCTGAGAATGACCTGAGTCCAGGCCAAATCCCCAATCTGTGGTCTGCTCCCGATCTGGAGAGGATGCGGGTGGCATGGAGAAGCCATAGGTGCCCTACAGATTGGTGCGGGAGTGGCTCACACAGAGAGTCCTGGGCAAGCCGGCCATCTGCAAAATCCCGGTGCAGGGGCTGGGGCTTCCTGAGTGGGCAGCTCCTCCCAACTTCCTGCTGATGCTGCTTTGTTCATCCTGTGGAAACAGTCTGCTGGCTGCTCTCTTCCTGTCCCTTCCTCCCTCTGCCTATCCTTCCCTCTCTCTCTTCCTGTCCCCCCTCCTTCCTTCCCTTCCTCCCTCCTCCCTCTCTCTCTTCCTATATTTCTCCCCTCTCTTCCTGTCCCTCCCTCCCTCCTCCCTCTCTCTCTTTCTGTCCCTCCTGCCTTCTCCCTCTCCCTCTTTTTCTTTCTCTCTTCCTGTCCCTCCCGCCTTCCCCCCCTCCTCCTCTCTCAGCTGCTTGTCTTGATTCCTGTGTTCCCAATCTCTCCACCACCCACAGGCTCAGCGTGGTCTCACTGGTGGCTCTGCCTGGGCACAGAAGCATCCCACTCACTCTGGCACGTTCTCTCCCTTTTTGCTCCTTTTCAAAGTTATTTGTGTTGGCATCAAACTGTGATCAAGAGGTGTGGGCTGACACTTGGGCAGGGGGAATGTTCCAGTGTATCAGAAGGCCTGGGGGGTTTTAGCTAAAGGGTTCTGTGCAAGGATAATTCATCTGTGAACACAAGGAGAGATGAGAAAGATGAGCAGAGCCTAGTGGGATACGTGCATCGGCTCCCTGGGCAGCTCTCGGATCCAGGGAGATACCCCTTCTGGCACCTGCAGGAAGGTCAGCAGAGGGAGACCCCGCTGTGGCATACTGTAGGGCTCTCCCGGCAGCAAGAGGGCCTACAGCCATCACTACAGGGGCTCTGAAGGAGTGAGATGAGGACCTGAGCCCTGGCCCCTGGGCACCCACGGGGTGAGAACAGTCAGGAACAGTGAAGACATCCGAGCTGTCCCCCCAGGCCTCTGTCCCCGCCAGACAACCTGCTTCTCCCCGTGGGCTTGCCTGGCTCATTCCCTCCATTGAGCTGCTGCAGGGTGCTCACGAAGCTGGAGCCCAGGCACTGCCTGCAAGGGCAGAGGGCACACTACAGGTGCCCTCTTCATCGACAGGCAGGGAAAGGTGAGGGGGAACCCTCTTCCTCCTCCTCCAGCCTTCAGGTGAGTCTTCCTGGTGGACAGAATAGTCCAGGACCGCAAGGTTAACTTCTCCTCCTCCTCAGGCTCTTCCTCTCCTGCTCCCTGGGGTCTACTCTTAAGTGAGGCATTTGCACCCAGCTCTTGCCTCAGGTTCTGTCTTGAGGGTAGACCCAAATTTAGATGCCTTCCACCCAATGGCTATCTCCTGACACAGGCCTCTTGGGGTCTTAGTGGCAATCCTACTACCGTATTTGGACACAGGCTGGTGCCCCCTGGCAACATCTGCTGGGTTCCTGAGGGTGGGACTTGGGCTCTGAAACCAGAGGAGAGCACGCACTCAGGGTCAGCCACCCCGTGCGTTTACTGACGAGTGGATGTATAGTTTGCTCTAACTGACTCTGGTCTTACCATTTGATCCACACTCTTTTCTGACTTGTCAATCACCTACTGAATTTAGACATGAATAGACGTTCTTTGGGGCTTCACACAGACATGCATCTAAGGCGAGAAAGAGGACGGCTTGTGCTCAGATCTCAGAGTTTTCAGAGATGCATTCCAGGTGTGGAGTGCAGCTTGCTCTAGGGAGTGTCTCCCTCCACCCCAAGAAGTGAAACTCATCCCTAAGAAATAGGCTAGGAGGTGTCCCTAGACTTCAAGAGTGGGAAAAACCAAGGTGCCTTTCTAGGAAAAAGAAGCAAAAACAAAGCAAAAGTTTTACTCCTGAAAATGCATTATTCGCATCTGCGTAACCAAGTTGGCTTTTGAAATCATTTGACCTGGTGAGCTCAGTCTCGTGGGCCCTTCTCCCTTGCCCTTTGCTTCAGGGGAAACTGAGACTCACAGGGCTGGAATGAACCGCCCTGGGTCACGGGGCTGTTTTGTGCAGAGTTGGTGGTGAGGTCACATCCAGCTGGAGGATGCTGCCTGCCTTCACACCCTGAACCCAGCCCTTCCAGGGACAGACAGCCCATAGAAAGTAGAGGAGTTATCAATACATACAGAGAAAACAAACAAAAGTAGAGTGTACTGGAAAAAGGCGTCTTCACAAAAAACAGGATTAGTCATTCGCGGGAGGAAGAACAGAGAACATTAATATAGAACAGAAAGTCATTCCCCTCGACAAGCCCAAACTGCCTGCCCCACCACAGTATTTTCCACTTTGCTACCATTGGTGAAGGCATCCTGCTTGAGTTGTCCTCCTTTAGCTTCTCTTCCTTCATCTGTGGTTATGATAACACACAGGAAGTTCCACTTACATCTCACTTCCCATTTCGTTTCTCGGAGCGTTTCTGCTGTTTTTATCTAGTTTTCTATGTCCGTTTGTCTTCCTCTTTGCTTAAAAAGGATCTCATGTCCAACTCCAGGGGTTAAAAGTCTGAAAAATCTAGCAAAGATTATTTAGGAAGAAAAATGGCAAACTGATAAAGCCCATCTTTTCACTGTCCACAAACTTGATGTTTTCACCCAAGTCCTGATGTGATCAGAGTGGCTAGCTTGCATGTGGGAGGCTGGGACCCCTTGATGTCTCCTCACTGCATCTTGGGTGCAGGAAAACAGAATGCCAGGGAGGTCTTGGGAAAGCATCAGTGAGGGTTGGTTGTGGTTGAGGGTGATCTATGCATCAGCAGGCAGAAGACCAAGGATGGTATAGCAGATCTTCTTGGGTCTTTTCCTGGCTAGGTCTTTACCATCAACTCATCCATTTAAAAAAAAAAATCTCAGTTTTCCACATAAAACAGAAAAGGCACTGGTTTTCCTTTCCCCAAGAGCTTATGGAATATAGATGAACCCTTTTATGCAACACCAAGCCGAGATGCAGAAGATCATCTCAAACCAACCAGATAAAAATATGATTAAACAGGATTTTCCCAAGCATCTTCCTCTCATGTAATGCCTTCTACGGGATGTCTTACTTAGATTGAAACAGAGGATATGCCAAAAAATCAGAACCACAGTCAAGTCTCCTTGGCACCATGTGTCTGACCGACGAGAAATTAAGAAGCTCTGAATGCCCCCCAGGGAGCTCGTCGCTCATTCCCTGACACAGCTCCAATAATCACACTACCTTAACCTAATAGAAGAGGGTAAACACATTATTTTGCATGAAATTATGTTTCTTAATGAATTAATAATAGGGTTACAATTCTCAACTCAACAAGCAGGGAAATACAGAGTATAAAATAAGGGCAAGCAACTGTATTATAATTAGTTGGTTTGCTGCATCATGTTTAGGAATGCAATTATCTCTGATTGCAGGGAAAGCAGGGCACATGGTGGGCAGGGGTGACCCCTACTGCTGGGGAGTTCACATGGGGGAGAAAAGAAGGGAGGAAGCTGCAATGAAAGGTCCTAGAATAACAAGGATACATTTCTGCCAACTGTCTCCATCCATCCTGAGATTCTGATTTTTGGAATCCAGTATGATTTGTCCTAAATGGAGCTCCTCATTCTATACACCCATGACCCTGCCAGCCACAGCTTTTTATACCTCCTGCACCTTCTTCTGGATTTCTGGTTGCCAAGAATTTGGCTTTGACTAAAGAGAGATCTAGACCCTGACTTCAGCTTCTGGGAGGTGATCAATATCATATTAAGCAGAAGTGTCTTTGTTTAACAGGAGGCTGGCCACCCTGGATTTAGGGTGGGAGCTCACTATGCCAGCAAGGCCAACCTCAAGGTGTAGGTGGTTGCTGGTTATTGGTATCAATAACTCTGGAGACTGAAGTCAACCACATGAGCAATCCTACCGTGCTTATGTAATGAAGCCCCAGTAAAAACTCTGGGCACTGAAGCTAGGATGAGCTTCCCTGCTGGCAAGACTTCGTGTGTGTTCTCACACTGATGCAGGAGGGTAATGTGACCTGACTCCAGGGGGACACAACAATGGGAACTTAACATTTAGAACCCCCACTCTATATACTTCTTCCTTTGGCTGAATTGGGTTTGTGTTCTTTCTGTGCCATAAACACTAACCATGAGTATGGCAGATTTCAGTGAACTCTGGGAGGATTTGTGGAGGAATATCAGTACCGAGTGTGGTTTAGGGAACCCTCCAAGTGTGTAATTGGCATCAGAAGTGAAGGTGGTCTTGAGGAAGACTGTGATGTCAACCCTGAAATGTGCCTAATTCTGGCCAACCCCCAATACTTTTGAAAATTGTGTTTTTTGTTCTCCTGATAGGAACTCTGGCGCTATCTATGGTTGGTGCATTTGGGGTGTTTTTGGCTGATTTATTTCTGTGAGATGTGGTTGGGGTCCTTATTTTTCCATAAAGAATATTTATGTACAACACAAAGTATTTATTTTTAGGGAAGACACCCAGTTTTTGGATCTAAGTAAAGTCTTGACCACCTGCAAGCCTCAGGTGGGGCTCAGGACTTGGGCCACAACTGCATTTGAAGAATGGCTCAAACCCAGTTGATCTGTCAACAACAGAGATGGATGTGTGCACTTTGTGGCCCCCACAAGAGCCACAATGTCTATGGCTTGCTGAAGGGCCACTGCTGAGTTTCTCCTTGATGCCCAAAGAAGGCATCACAGTTTTACTGGAAAGAGAGTTGGCATCTCTCAGGTCACAGAAGGAAAGGCTGACCTCTATTTTTTGTATCTATCTGTCTCCCTGACTTGTACCAACGGTGTTCCAAACACCCAATAACACTTTGAGCATGTTGTGCTGATCTTTATAGAGTGTAGGGATTGGTGAAAGTCTTGGGTTAGCTTGAGGAAGAGAAAGAGGAGGAGAAAGTGAAGGAGAGAGAGCAGGAGAAGGAGGAGGAGGAGGAGGAGAGAGGACAGGAGACATCACTATTTAGAAAGAATAACTTTAGAAAGAATAACTTAGCTGAGGGCATCTCATTACCTGACTTCGGGCTTTATTGCAAAGCTGTGATTACCAAGACAGCGTGGTACTGGCACAAAAACAGAGAAATAGACCAATGGAACAGAGTGGAGAGCCCACATATGGACCCACAAATCTATGGTCAAATCATCTTCGACAAAGCAGGAAAGAATATCCAGTGGAAAAAAGACAATCTCTTCAATAAATGGTGCTGGGAAAATTGGACAGCTACGTATAGAAGAATGAAACTCGACCATTCTCTTACACCACACACAAAGGCAAACTCGAAATGGATGAAAGACCTCAACGTGAGGCAGGAATCCATCAAAATCCTGGAAGAGAACATAGGCAGTAACCTCTTTGACATCGGCCACAGCAACTTCTTTCAAGACACGTCTCCAAAGAAAAAGGAGACAAAAGTGAAAATGAACTTCTGGGACTTCATCAAAATAAAAAGCTTCTGTACAGCAAAGGAAACAGTCAACAAAACAAAAAGGCAACCCACAGAATGGGAGAAGATGTTTGCAAATGACACTACAGACAAAGGGCTGATATCCAAGATCTATAAAGAACTACTCAAACTCAACATCCAAAAAGAAGATGAACACACCAAAAAATGGGCAAGAGACATGAAGAGGCACTTCTCCATAGAAGATATACAAATGGCTAACAGACACATGAAAAAATGTTCAGTGTCACTAGCTATCAGGGAAATTCAAATCAAAACCACACTGAGATACCACCTTACACCAGTCAGAACGGCCAAAATTAACAAGTCAGGAAACAACAAGTGTTGGAGAGGCTGCGGAGAAAGGGGAACCCTCTTACACTGTTGGTGGGAATGCAAGTTGGTGCAGCCGCTTTGGAAAACAGTGTGGAGATTCCTTAAAAAATTAAGAATAGAGCTACCCTATGACCCTGCAATTGCACTACTGGGCATTTACCCCAAAGATACAGATGTAGTGAAAAGAAGGGCCATATGTACACCAATGTTCAGCACGGCAATGGCCACAATCGCCAAACTGTGGAAAGAGCCAAGGTGCCCATCAACAGATGAATGGATAAAGAAGATGTGGTACATATATACAATGGAATACTATGCCTCCATCAGAAAGGATGAATATCCAACTTTTGTAGCAACATGGACTGCACTGGAAGAGATTATGCTGAGTGAAATAAGCCAAGTAGAGAAAGTCAAGTATCACATGGTTTCACTACATGTGGTGCATAAGGGGTAATATGGAGGACAGTGAGAGAAGGAAAGTAAATGGGAGGTAGGGTAATCCAGGGAGGGAAACGAAACAACAGAGACTTTGGACACAGAAACAAACTGAGGGACTTGGAGGGAGGGGGGTGGGGGATGGAGAGCCTGGTGGTGGGTACTGGGGACACCTAAAGCGTGGAGCACGGGGTGTGGGGAATGGGGAATGAATCTTGGAACACTGGAAAAAAAAATAAGTAACAATTAAAAAAAAAGAATAACTTATATGTGGGGCAGTCACAGCTCTGGAGATTGGAAGAGCTTTGCTGCTTGGAATTTAGACTACCGTACTACCCCTCAATGGCACATACACATCTCTACAGACCCCTTGTGCTTACCAATGCTATGCAGGTGAGTGTCCCAAACACACTTCCTATGTTCATACTACCACATGCCCAAAGTTTAGGCAAAACACAAGACTGGGGCTGTGAACAGATGTGGGGTAAAGACCCGGCTGGCAGGTGTGTGAGATCCCAGGTTTCATGTAGCATACACCTGTCCAGGGACTCCCATGTCCATGACAGATTAAAGAGTAGTGGAGGCTCAAAGCACTTTTTGCTCCTTTGGGCCTGGGTCTGAATCCTGTGTCTGTCACTCACTCTTCATGTCAGGCATGCTACTTAAATTTTCTGAATGTGTTTGTCTACTCTTCTATAAAATTGGGAGGCATCCCATGCATCTCAGAGTTGTAATAAGCATCAAGTAAAATGATGCAGATGAAGGGCACTGTCTGGCTCAAGGAATAGTTTCTAGTTTAACATTGGATGAAGGAGAGAACCCCTATATGAGCCAAGCATCATTTTAGGTTATGACCAAGGCAAACAGCTCCTGAAAAGGGCAATAATATCCAGCCATAAAACCTCTAGGCACAGCATGAGTGAAGGAAAAACATCTTAAATAGCAGCCTCCCTTAGAACAAACTCAGTTCTGTTGGCTTGGACCTGGTGGTGATCTTGGCCTTTATTTGCTATTAACCTAAGCAGAAGAATTCAAATAAAGTTGCTGTCAGGAGCATATTTCTTCCTAAATCCAGAGCATAATAAAAAGCAATGACTGATCTGGATGTCAGAAGAGTAATTGAAAATTCTACTTGCAGCAAATACAAATAGTACTTGCTGTTAAAAGGACAATATATTCCAGAAAGAAAGAAAAATCACCAGATGACCAGCCCCATAACTTTCCTTGACTCTCAGTCTGGTGAGTTTTGGGACTTGAGTCAGAAAGGAAATTTGGCTCTACTGTTTCCCTGCCAGAAATTTTTCAAAAAAGGGATCCTCTTTCAAAGAGGTGAAAGCAGTTTATAACTTGGAACAGAGATGTTTTTGCTTTTCAAAGATTGGGTTCTGTATTGCTTTAGAGAGATCAGAGCTCACTGCAAGTAATAAACACTCTAATCAAACTGGCTTTAGTAAAGGAGAAAGGTTGACTCATTCTTGGGAGATGCCAGGGCAGACAGATCTCAAGGCATGCTGGATCCAAGAGCCCCAACTATGTGCAAGACTTAAATCCCCTTTATCCTGCAGCTCTGCTTATCTCTGCTTAATAGGATTCCCTCTCAGCTCTCAGCAGGTGACAGGAAATGCAATGAAGATAGTGTTGCAGGCTAAGGCTTGGGGAAAGCCTGCCCTGTAATAGGTACTCCTTAATAATTAGAGACCAGGTCATGTATTCTAGCTTCAGGCCACTCCTGTGAGAGATGGTGCACTTATTAGCTCCATTTTATGGGCGAGGAAACTGAGGAGCAACTTTCTCAGACCACACCATAGGAAATGGTACAAGTGTTGTTGGAACCTGGGTGGCCTGTACTTGATGCCCACACTCTCAACCTCTGGCATTCCAGGATTGTATTTCTCTAGCTCCCAAGCTGATGGAGAAAAACTTGCCAACGTTTCAGTGACACAGAAGTCTCTGATTGGACCTGCTGATGTCACATGACCATCCTTGACCCAATCACTGTAGTCAAGAGGATACAACGCTCTTATTGGCCAGCTTGGCTCAGGTGCAGAAGGCGGTGATGGGAGACTGTGATTGACAAGCCCTCAAAGGCACTGAAACCAGTGGATGGGCAATTAACCCCATCATCCAAGGTCCCCTTCCAGCACTCTTCACAATGAGCACCAGAGTGTGTGTTGCGATCTGAGGGCCGGGGAGGAGGGCCATGCAAGACCAGAGCCACTGCTTGTGGGGAAGGTGATCCTAGGGGATAGCAGTCTCTGTTTTGTCATCCTTTCCCCAGTTTATGAAATAGACTCACCCTGGAGGATCCTGACAGTCTAGGGACTTGTTGACTAAGGAGAGATGCCCTTGAAACTGGAGAGACTTGAGTTTGCTCATATATCCCACAGAGCCTTCTGTGGCAGCCCCAATTCAATCACATTGTTTAAAAGATAAATGTGAAAATCAGTTGTCAGAGGCAAGCTGTCCCAGGATCTTACAGGACTCAGAACTGGTATGGGAATTAATGAACCAGCATGCCAACCAGTGGAAATCCTTTCCAAGAGCAGCATCTGGTACAAGGTAAGAGAAGCCCTTCTTGATTGTTGAGCAGACTGCAGAAAAATCTTCACACTTAATATGCATAGTCTGTTCTCATCTTCTGTCTAATAAATTGGTGTAACATCTTGCACAGCTAATCATTAAGGGGGAGACTAAACTCCAGAGGCCAGTTATAAATGCACAAAAATAATATAGAACTAGGTACGTAAAGTATAAGCTGATTCCTTCATCTATACTAATGGATTTTAAACAGGGACAATAACTGAGGAGAAGCACCAGGCACATTAGAAATAAAATTAGGTTGCAAAACTCCCCGACTCATACAAGAAGGCCAGCATACAATAAATGATTCACGAGAGCAATTCTTTGGAATAAAATCTCACATATTTTTACATTAGCTGATGGGCGTCCCACTTTGAGAGGCTACTTCATAATGTGCTCTGGTTGCAATGTTCCCACACCGCATTCCATGCACATACTTGGATGTCGTTGGCAGAACCCTAAGGTAATAAACATTCTCACTCTTGGGTTTATACTGCACTTTTCCAAAAAATCTCTTTGTTGACTATAGATTACCGTTTCTTTTCATCGATTCATAATGAATTATTCCCAATATATGTGGAAAAAAATTCTTTTTCTGAATGCAAAAATATTGAATCCTCTTTATAGAAAATCTAGAAACATAGTAACATACAGAACAAAAAGGAATTACTCATAGTTGACCACCCAGAGTTAAATCTAGCTGATTTTTGAATTCCTTTCCTTCTGCTCTTTATGGATATATATATGTTTTACAAAATTTGGATGATATCACATGTAATGTGTAATTCTGCATCCTATTAGTGCTTTTTCACCATTAGTATTATATTGTGAATAATTTGCAGTTTTACTAAATATTTTTCAGTGTCATTTTAATGGTTGTCTAATATTCCATTGTGTGGCTTGTCCTAATTCATGAAGCCCTTCATCAGGTTTCCCTCATAAATAATACTACCATAATCATCTTCCTACATAAATCTTTGTTTATGCATTCAACCATACATGTGACCAGACCTTGGTTCTGTTATAATCTTTAGAGAAATGGCGGGCAAAGGGGCAGACACGATTTCTTTGTTTAGTAGTTTCCTACTTCTTTAGGATAGATACCTATATGGGGTACTACTTTTTAAAATGTCCTCATATATATTGCCAGATTGCTTCTTACATGGATTGTGCCAATTTACAATCCTACATTGCCCAAATTAACCAGAGCTAGCTTTTTTTAAAAAATATTTTTATTTATTTCTTTGATAGGGAGAGACACAGCTAGAGAGGGAACACAAGCAGGGGGAGTGAGAGAGAGAGAAGCAAGATTCCCGCTGAGCAGGGAGCCCAATGCAGGGCTCGATCCTGGAACTCTGGGATCATGACCTGAGCCAAAGGCAGACGCCCAATGACTGAGCCCCCCAGGCGCCCCAGAGCTAGCTTTATAGTAGGCTTACCACGTGCTAAGAGCCAGAGATATGCTCTCTCAGCCCCAGATGAGGTAAATACTGTTAAATTCTTATTTCATAGATAAAGAAACTGAGACTTAGATACCTAAAGTTATATGCTTGTAAGAGGTAGAGACAAAATTCAGACCCAAGCAGGATGACACCATGGCCAGATCCTAGCAGGTATATTGTAAATTATCTTCATTAAATTTTAGCCAGTTAGGAAAGAAAGAAGTGTCTTACTGTGGGTTTTATGTCTGTTCATTTGGTTACTAGTGGAAGAACAAATTCCTTCTAAGTTTTTCAGCTCTCAGTAGTCTTCAAAGTGAGCAGTTAATGCTGACTTGATTTACCTTCACTGTCTGACACTATTCCTTGGTACCGTCCCCACGTTTCCAAATGGTGCACACTTTGGAACCAGCCATTAATTTTGTTTGTTTGTTTTTTATGGGTAACATCCAGTATTAGTTTCAGGTGTACAATGTAGTAATTCAAAACTTCCATATGTCATTTAGTGCTCATTATGACATGTGTACTCTTTAATTTTTATATTGAACTGAATAATGGTGTGGGGTTTACAATGTGCCAGACACTTTAATTCAAATGTGACAATATTCAGAAGAGACATTTTACAAGTGCACAGCCATCCAAGGTCACATCCAGGAACTTCTTTCTATGTAGTCAACTTTCTTCGGGAGTGCATATCTTAAAATACAGTTTCCCCAACCCCAGCTTACTTACAAAACTGAGTTTTGGCTTAAGAGTTGAGAATTTCCCCAAATTTAAAATCCTTGAATCATCCGTATCCTTCTGCCTCAAAAAACAATGTGTGACTCTTACTGGTCAAGGCTCTCCTGTCCATCTATGCTCTTCACTCTGTAGCTTGTACAATATTTTTACTCACCACTTAGCTACCTGCTGCTACCCTCAGCTTCTGTTTCTTTGGTATCTCCTGCCATTTTTCCTAGAAATGTGCTCAAGTGTTTCCCATTTTAGACACCTTCCCTTGCTTGAATTTTCTGCTTGAACTACCACTTTTCTCCCCCTTGTTTTCCTTAGCTTCTCAAAAGAGTGCTGCATTCACGATTTCAAGTTCCTAGCTCCCAATTAACATCTTGGGCTGGCTTCCATTTCTTAGTACTCAACTGAAGCACTCTTGATAAGGCTGCAAAGAGCTTCCTAAAGCCAAATGAAGTGGATCTTGTGATCTCCTTCCCATAGATCTTCCTGCTACATTCGACACCATCAGCCTCTTATTGCTGAAAACCTCTCTGCAGTCACTGTGCCCTCTTTCTGTTCACTTTGTTCTCTGAATCTTCTTTATTTATTCTGCTCATTATCTCCTGGCTTTCATTCCACACACCTCCTCCCACCGCCACCAAATATTAGTATCCTCTGGGGCTCGGTCTTTGGCTATGTCTTCTTCTTATACTACATATTGCCCCTAGGTCATCTCATTACCCTAGGTGGTCCAACTGCCCCCTATATCCTGATGACTCCAAATCTATATATCCAGCCTGAAGTTGTCCCTTAGTTTGAGAATCATATACCATTAAATTCCTACAACAACTCGATGTGTTATGGATAACTCAGTGGGTCTCATTCATAAACCACTCTTCTTCCTATTCCTTGATTACAGTTGTAAGCACGATCAGCCATCCATTTTTTAAACTGGTGGAAGTTTGGGTCATTAATTTGAGATTTCTATTTTTTTCTAATATAAGAACTCAGTGCTATAAACTTGCCCTTAAGTATTATTTAGCAGAATCTTACAAATTTGACATGTAATGTTTACATGTTCCTTCTATTAAAATTCTGTTCAATTCATCTTTTTATTTCTTTCTTGGCCAATGGGTTATTTAGAAGTATGTTATTTAGTTTGAAAATACTTGGGGATTTAATAATATTTCTGTTACTAGTTTATAATTTTAGTCTTTTTTGTCAGATAGCATACATTGTATGACTTGAAAACTTCTGAATTTAAGATGTTTTTAATGACCCTAGTGTTATTTGTCTCTGGACACTTGTTCCTTGTACACTTGAAAATAATAAGTTGTTGCTATTTTTGGTGGAGTGCTTTATAAATGTCATTTAGGTCAAGTTGAGTGACAGTAATCACATTTTCTACACTTTTACTGTTTTTCTATTATTTATATCTATTATCAAGATAGAAGTATTGAAATCTGCAACCATTTGGAGTGTAGATGCAACCATTGGATTTGTGCATGTTTTCTTGCAGCTCTGTCATTTTGCTTCATGGATTTTGAAGCATAGTTATTATTAGGTACATAAACACTTAGAATTGTTTTGTTCTCTTGATGAAATGACCTTTATCCTTGATAATATTCTTTACTCTGAAATTGACTTTGATATTAATATAACCATTCCCACTATATTTTCATTAGTGCTAGCATGATATATATATATATATTTTTTTCCCATTCCTTACCTATTTGTGTCTTTATATTTAAGTGTATTTCTTGCAGGAAGCATCAAGATGGATCTTGTTTTTTTTTAATCCACTCTAACAATCTCTGACTTTTATTGGGGTATATTTAGACCATTTACATTTTATGTGATTGTTTATATGATTAGGTTTGAAGGTACCATTTTGCTACTTCTCTTTTTCTCCTTTATTCTCCCCCTTTTTTTCTTTACCTTAACAGTCTTTCCATGGATTTTTTTTTCTTTACCTTAACAGTCTTTCCATGGATTAATCAGAGGGTTGTCGTGACTTCTTTTAATCTACTTTGTCGGATTATGAGCTTCAACTTTTTGTTTAATTTCAGTGGTTACACTGAGCTTTACAGTATACACCTTTAGCTTATTACAATTAGCCTTCAAGTACTAACATAGCACTCCCCATGGTATAAAGGCCTTATAAAACTATACTTCCATTTCTCTACTCCTGCCTTTTATGCACGGTTGTCATGCCTTTTACTTTTATGTGTTATAAATTCTATAATACACTATTATTATCATTTTGTTTAAACAGTCAGTTATAGTGTAAACAGATTTAAATTAAAAAAATCTCATATGGGGTACCTGGGTTGCTCAGTGGTTAAGCCTCTGCCTTCAGCTCAGGTCATGATCCTGGAGTCCCAGGATAGAGCCCCCCATTGGGCTGCCTGCTCGGCTGGAAGCCTGCTTCTCTCTCTCCCACTCCCCCTGCTTGTGTTCCCTCTCTGACTGTGTTTCTCTCTGTCAAATAAATAAAATATTGGAAAAAAATCTTACATATTGGGGCTCCTGGGTGGCTCAGTCATTAAGTGTCTGCTTTCAGCGTGGGTCATGATCCCAGAGACATTGGGCTCTGGGATTGGGCTCCCTGCTCGGCAGGAAGCCTGCTTCTCCCTCTCTCAGTCCCTAGCTGTGCTCCCTCTCTAGCTGTGCTTCTCTCTGTCAAATAAATAAATAAAATCTTTTTAAAAAATCTTACATATTTATCCATTTAGTTCTAATTTCCTGGACTATTGATTCCTTTGTGAAAACCTAGATTTCCATGTGGAATAATTTTGTTTCCTCCTGTGGGACATCTGTAAACATTTCCTGTAGTATAGATCTGCTGGTGATACATTTTTTTTGCTTCCATTTTTTGAGAGACATTTTTGCCAGGTATAGAATTTTAGGTTGACAGTCTGTTTCCTTACTTTAAAGATATTGTGCCACTGTTCCTTCACTTGCATAGTTTCTGATGAGAAATCTGTAGTCATCCATATCTTTATTTCTCTGTACATATAGTATACTTTTTCTCTGCTGTTTTTGAGATTTTTCCTTTATCACTGGTTTTGAGCAATTTGTTGATGCTCCTTGGCATAGTTTATGTTGCATGTGCTTGGGATTATTCATTTCTCCAAGTAATTTTTATGCTTCCCCCCATATAGTTAAAGTAGCTTTTTGAAATGTCCACATCTGTCCATTAGAACATCTGTGCCAGTTCTGGTGTGATTCTGATTGATCAATCCCCCTCATTATGGTTGTATTTTCCTTTCAGTTTTCTTTAATTGATGCTGGACACTGTGGCTTTGATCTTGTTGGTTGCCTGATATTTCTGTTTTCCTACAAACATTACTGAGCTTTGTTCTGGGATGTAAAGTTAAGTTCTTTGGCAAAAGTTTGATTCTTTAGGATCTTGCTGTTAAGATTGGTTTGGTGAGTTTTGAACAGTCCTCAGACAGTGGCTAAATATCCCCCACTATGACAGCAAAACCTTCCTGAGTAGTCTACCCAATGCTCCATGAATTTTGAAGTTTCCTTGGGAACAGGCACTATTCCTGGCCCTGTGTGAACATTGCAAGCAGTTTGCTCTAGTTCTTTGGGGTTTTAAAAATTCCTGGACTTGGGTGGTTTTCTCATGTCTGTATGTTTGTTATTACTGAGGCTGACTACTCCAGGGGCCTTTTCATGTCTCTGGGGTTCTACCCGTATATCTCCCTCCTCTCTGGAACTCTGTCTTACAAAAACTGGCCACCTTTGTCTCCCTAGACTCTTAGCCCTGCTTCTTTACTTGGAGAGTCTGCTAGACTTCACACTACACAGAAAACTAAGATGATCACAGAACTTGCCCTGTTCGTTCCTCATCTCTTTGGGCCTAGTGTCCTTCACTGTCTGGCATACAATACCTTAAAAACCAGTGTGCTATATATTTTGTCCAATTTGTGGTTGTTTCTGCAGATACCTAAGTCTTGCCTCTTATTTTGTCACCAGAAATGAGGATCTCATTATAATGTCTTTTACCAATGTCTTTGTGCCAATGCAACTGTTTGGAGTTATTTTGAGGTTGCAGTAATGTATGCCAAGTGCTCAGGAGAGCAATGCACAGTGCTTTCAATAAATGTTATTAATCTAATGATAATTCTTATTGCCATATTCTGCTTCTTATATGTCATAGGTAACACAGATCGACACTGAATGCTATTTAGATGATGAATGAATTTTAACCTTTGCTGGATTCTCAGTGTTGAGTAAGAGATGTGTGGACATTGCATCAGAGACTATGCTTGGGTTGCTGAAATGCAACTCTTGCTTGGTTCAAACGGCAGAAAGCTGACTGTGGGTGATGTAGAACACAATGTTTTATAGAAATCCAGTAATGCCTTGAAGGGAGCTGTAAGCAGATAATATAATGGGAGGACAGATATATCAGCACTTTCCTGATTAGGCTGTTGCCTTAGAGTTGGCCTCAGACTCCTGAATCTGGCATGATCATTTCATGCTCATTTCAGAGTGATGGCAGCTGGGAAATTTCAACTATTAAGAGATTTGGACAGGGGGTGGGAGGCAGGGATTCAGGGCAAAATATGTGTTCAAGGTGCTATTCACTTTATCAGGTTGGATTTGAAAACACGTCACTGAACATTATAGATTTTAACACATGATCTAGAGTTCTTTCTGCTAGTACAGAATTTTGATTAGTTTATTTTCTTAGCTGGTACCTTTTGGAATTGTACCAGAAGAAATATGAGCAAAGAATCTCCTTTCTGGGGTATTGTAGGCATACAATTCTTGGTACTCAAGCACAAGTCTCTATATGATACATTCTTTACTTAATAATTGATTTCCATAGAAATAACATGCAGCTGATCCCACTTTCATAATATGTGTTCTCTTTGCTAAGGTTTGACTCCAGAGCCCTGTCTTCAAATGTGACACAGGATCCTTAGGAGAAGAGCTAACATCACCCAAATTAATTTGAACGTGGTAAATAAATGGACCAAAGACACACTGGCTCCCCAGATCTACAGATTTGTTTGAAATGAGGACGAATGACTGCACCCACTGAAGTGGGCATTGGATTTATGTCCTCATCAGGATGAGAATCAGAGATTTTTCTTTCAGATCATTTGGCATGACTTTTATGGGCTTTTAAAGTATTGCAGGGATGTGAGAAAATGAACTAGACCAACCCTCTTGGTGCATCTACACATTTGCAGGGACTGATGTGAGGACAACCGCTGCCCACAGCAGCACATAAAATGGGTCATTGAGCTGGAAGATGGGTATTTTTTGCATCTTAAGTACAAGTTATGAGTAATTAGCTTTACACTCAAAATTTTTCCATGTGCATTTGATGTCTTTGCTTACACTATCTTGTGTCTGGATGTAAAGAAATGGAATGAAACTTATTTTCCAAATGGGGTCCAACTTAAGAAACTTTCCCAATGCCAGGGTTTGAGGAAGGATTGGAAGCTGTAAGTCTATTGTTAATAGAAGTGATTTTGGTTTTTATATTTACGCTTCTAAACGAAGGTGCATTTGACTTCATAGCTGGTGGTATTACCATCACTACCTCTCAGTTTTCAAATAGCCTTGTAATTTCTACAAGTGGCCATAGGTATTGAGATGATTATTGATGCTTCATAGAGAAACATTTTTAGGAGTCTGACTGTTTGTTTTTATTGTGTTTATTTTTATGGCTATATTTTACTTAGGTGAAATAGTAATAGTTTTCCATATACAGCAATGATACTGGCATTTTTCTGAAAATAATAGTGAGTGAAGTAAACTTATTAAGTAAATGATAGTATAGGTGGCATAAACATTTTGCAGGGAGCATAAGGGTGATGCATATATATCTCAGAAATGCCATGGTGGACCGTGAGGCTAGGGAGAGGGGCCCTCTTGACTCTGCCCCCGTGCGTGACAGGGACCCCAGCAGAAGCACTGTGTGCACCAGCAAAGGAGCTTCTGTTCATACTTGGCCCTCAGCTCATGTTCTTAATTTCTTTGTGCCTCACCCATGGAATGGGAGAAGATGTTCACAAATGAGACTACAGACAGAGGGCTGATATCCAAGATCTGTAAAGAACTCCTCAAACTCAACACCCAAAAAACAGATAATCATGTCAAAAAATGGGCAGAAGACATGAATAGACACTTCTCCAGAGAGGATATACAAATAGCTAACAGACACATGAAAAAATGTTCATCATCATTAGCCATCAGGGAAATTCAAATCAAAACCACATTGAGATACCACCTTACACTAGTCAGAATGACCAAAATTAGCAGGATAGGAAACAACAAGTGTTGGAGAGGCTGTGGAGAAAGGGGAACCCTCTAACACTGTTGGTGGGAATGCAAGTTGGTGCAGCTGCTTTGGAAAGCAGTGTGGAGATTCCTTAAAAAGTTAAAAATAGAACTACCCTATGACCCTGCAATTGCACTACTGGGTATTTACCCCAAAGATACAGATGTAGTGAAAATAAGGGCCATATGTACCCCAATGTTCATTGCAGCAATGAGCACAATCGCCAAACTGTGGAATGAGCCAAGGTGCCCTTCAACAGGTGAATGGATAAAGAAGATGTGGTACATATATACAATGGAATACTATGCCTCCATCAGAAAGGATGAATATCCAACTTTTGTAGCAACATGGACTGGACTGGAAGAGATTATGCTGAGTGAAATAAGCCAAGAAGAGAAAGTCAAGTATCACATGGTTTCACTTACTTGTGGTGCATAAGGGGTAATACAGAGGACAGTAGAAGAAGGAAAGGAAATGGGAAGTAGGGTAATTCAGGGAAAGAAACGAAACATGAGAGACTTTGGACACAGAAACAAACTGAGGGACTTGGAGGGAGGGGGTGGGGGATGGGAGAGCCTGGTGGTGGGTACTGAGGGCACCTAATGCGTGGAGCACTGGGTGTGGGGAATGGGCAATGAATCTTGGAACACTGAAAAAATAAAAAAAAAATAAATAAAAATTTCTCTCTGCTTCTGTTTACTCATGCACAAAATTGTAGTATTAGTGACAATCCCCTGGAAAGAAGCGTGTCCAGATTAAATAACTCTGTGCATATAATCTGCTTTACAAGTAGTAAGTGCTGAGTCACCTGACAAGCTTCTTTTCAATGGTTGTTCCCTCCATTCCGTGGAACATAACAGGATCTCTGCTCTTCCTTCTTATTTGGCAGAGGGCTTGGTGGTGGCTACTCCTTTCCAGGAGAAATTCTCCCTGTGTTGGTGTGGTGTCAGCCAGAACAGCATTAAAGGAGCAAAGAGTGGACTAAAAGCAGAGCCAGTCCTCAGAAATATTGAAGAGTATCCCTTTGGGCATGGTCCACTTCTGTTTTGAAGTCTACTGTCCACCTCTTATGTTGTCTTATGTATCCTGGGGAGGTTCTAGAATTTACATACCCAGGTGAGATAGAGGATCTTTTAAAGTATTACCTCCTAAGGACATTTATATTGCATTTGGCTCAGAAGGGAGTTTCTCTGTGTTAAGATTAACTGGGAAGAAAAAGCCTCTTATATTCATTCATTCATTCTTCCAAAAATGTTTAGTAAGCACCTACCAAGGACCAGGCACTGTTCTAGGAACTGGAGACCCAGCAAGACCCAGATGGTTGAGCTTCCTGTTTACCTGGCTCTTACCTTCTGGTTGGGAGACACACATGATTCTCAATGCACACCAAAAGCATTTAGAAAGACACCACACAAAATAGATGGTGGGTAGACAGTAGCCCAGGATCCACTGGGTCTGGAGAGCGTGTGCTGGCCCCTCAGCCACACAATGCCTATAATTACAGGGTGGTCCACCCATGGCCAGGGTTGGCCAGGCTGGCCATGCATGGCCAGGTCTTAGGGGCCTTCAGAGAATCCCTGTCATTTCTACAGTTTGCATATTCTCACAGCTGGACATCAGTAGGAAAATTAATTCCCCAGTTAAACTTCCTGTTTGATTCCTCAGCACTTGAGTATAACAAATAGTCAGTGAATTGATTTTCTTGGACAATATATACTGGAAATGTCTTGTTCAGCACCTGATACCCCAGACAAAAGGTGGTCCCCGCCCTTCCAGGGCTTTCCATGTAGAATCTAAACAGTGGCTAAGACGGTGTCCATGGGGAGCGAGAACCAGGACTGAGTACTGTGTCCACACTTTACCAGCTCTGAGGCCTGGTCCAAATGATTTAGAGCCTCCAAATTCTCATTGGTGACATGACTCCCATTTTACTTTCCACATGGCATCTACATGAGCATCAATGAGCAAAAAGCTGGGGTTAGTGGACTTCAGAGTGGTAGGCAGAATAGCAGCCTCCCAGAGGTGGGCACAGCCTGCACCTGGGGTATGTGAACTCACCTGGTGAAAGGGGGCTTTGCAGTTGCACCTGGGGGCCTCAAGCTGGGGAGGCAATCCTGGACTCCCATCCTAGATCAGTCCTGAATTATCTGGGCAGGCCCCACATGCTTTCCCCCGGAGGCTGGAGAAGGCAAGAGCAGGGATTCCCTTCCTCAGCCTCCAGGAGCACAGAAGGAGCTCAGGTCTGCTGACACCTTGACCTGAGCCAGATGAGACCTGCTTCAGTCTTCTGACCTCCAGAACTGAAAGATAATTGACCCAGGTGTTTTGTGATGCTGTCTGACAGCCGCCACAGGAAACTCCTACAACAGCCCACGGTTTTCCTATGTGAACGTGTGTGAGTGGTCTGACAAAAAAGATCGCCGGCTGTCATCCTAATTAAACAAACTATTATTCTGGAAACAAGAATGTCATCATATGATTTCTATATACTTATTGCATAATTGTATAATATTTATGTTATAATATCATGTAATATACAGTGTTGAATATGCAAATATTACATAATATATAGTGTATAATATATAATTATTATAACAGTCATCAATAAAAATGTGTGCAATTTGTTTTCTTTTCTTGCTATGTAAGTATATATGTAATATTCTCGAATTTGCCTCTTGGCCCATGAAGCCTAAAATAGTCACCATCTGGTTGCTTCTAGAAAAGTCTGATGGTCCCTGAGCTGAACTGGGGACCTCTTGACCGAGTGCCTAGCAGATGCTTGGTCAATGGTAGCCATTTTCACTAGCATATGAGGTCAGGCGCCCCATCATTTACTCAAAAGCCCATCTCGACTGTGGTGATGGTCATAGTGAGACATTTGAATCAGTGACCCACACTTTACCTACTTTATTAAATGTAACTGGGATGTTGTTTATCTTGTCCATCTTACTTAGGGGGACCCTTCAGTCGGAGAGGTTGGTGATGACCCCACTCAGCTCCAGGAGGCATTGTAGTGCCAGGGCAAGACTGCTTGCGTGGGATCCTCTCCCTACTTACAGCTGTGCAAACTTAGGGAAGGCTCTTAACCTCTCTGTGCCTCAGGTGCCCCATTCCAAAGTGGGAGGAGGTATAGTGTCCCTCCTGCCAGACTGCTGTGAGGACTAATTAAGTGAATAAATGCAAGGTTCTCTGCATAGAGTAGGTGGTGGGGTAATGGTCATTCGGGCGATTGCTTTGGTGAGCACTCAGACAGAGGCTACTGCCTACAGACCCCGCTTTCAGTTCATTACACCAACCTCTGAAAAGTACAAGGAGTAATCCAATGGTCATGGAAGGAGCCCAGCGCCATGGGAGTCATTGCAGGACGCTGCACAGCCCCGGGGAGACTGCAGAAACAAGGTGTACATTTTCCTGCAGTTCTTGGAGGACAGTAGCGTCTCCACAGATGAGGAATGAAGGGAGGGCATCTGGGAGGCAGGGCTGGCATGCACAAAGGCTTGGATGAGAAGCGACAAACTCTGCCAGCTCTGGGACAGGCCTGGACCAATGTGCAGAGGGGCAGGGGTAGGGGAAGGGCAGGTCAGAACACAGAGGCTTGTGCCCCCAGCTTTACTGAGACACAACTGACATGTACAACTGTATGTTTGAGGTGTACGGTGTGATTTGATGTGTGTATTACTATGAAATGATCGCCACGGTAAGGTAGGCTAACTAGCCCACCCCCCATATCGCTACTGTTCTTTGTCGCGGTGAGACCGTTCAGGACCTACGCTCGGAGCATCCTTCAAGCATATAATGTGGCTCTGCTCACTGTGGTCACCTCGATGTACACGACACGTCCAGAACCTATTCGCCCCTGAAGGGGACGGAAGCTTGCACGCTTTGACCAGCAAGCGTGCTGACAACGAGGCAGGTGCCGAGTGAGAACGGTCTGACAGCTTTCAGAAGAACAGCAACTCTGGGAGTGGCGCCGGGCCACTTCCAGAAGATACATGCTCCTTGCTCCTGCAGACAGGCGTCTCACAGAACGGGGTCAGAAAAGCACATTGTTCCAAGGACCACAGCTCCCCTACATGGCTGTCCCGCCAGGAGCAAGCCCCTCCCCAGCCCCCAGCATTGCTCAGATCGTCAGGCACATGCTAGGGAGGGGACAGCCCTTGGGTCCTCGAGAGCAGAACTGCAGATCCACACGGAGGCAGGTCCCCTCCCATGTGGGGCACCAGGACTCTCTTTCGGGTTTGCCTGTGTGTTCAGACCCCGGCCCTTGCAGGAGCTGCTTCTCAGTGACCTGGGGCTACTGACCAGCCTTATCCAGGGGGCCCACTCCCACAGGACAGGACTTCTCTTCCCACAATGCTTCTGCAGCGTGCTCTCTGTTGACTCCCTAGAACCCTTGACCGGTTAACTGCCAGAGGGCTTGTGTGAGTAGCACACCGACCTGGGCTTGGACAGGCCCCGACTCCCAGCAGAATTTCTTGTCTTGAACTCCATTAAGTCCCCAAGTGGCTACTCTTCTAATTCCCAATGTGTAGTGACTTTACTTCTTGTTTATTCTTGCACTCCCTGGCTGGGCTCATGGTCCAGGACCTGGGCAGCGGAATGGCTTGTCCATGTCTCTCAGTGGCTCTCTGCTCGTCTCTGCCTGGCCCCTTCCCCCTGTCAGCATCCACAGCTCTCCTTCCTCATCTCTGCGCTGAGCAGGTCTCGGGTTTACTGTGGGCCACTGTTCATGACTCTTGCTTTTGAAGCCTCCTGAAACACCGTCAGAACACCTCTCTGAGCTGACGACCATCTCGGTCCCTCTGTGCCCCATCCCCAGTACTCTGTGTGAGGTGACTTCTCCTACAAAAGAGCATGAATGGGGCAGAAACAGGTGTCTCGAGATCCAACCTGAGACCTGGTGTGGGGCGAAGGCAGGAGTTCCTTAGAGTTGAGTCTAACCTGTGAGGACTTGTTAACCCATTGTCCTATATCTAAGCAAGGCTAGGGCAAGAACCTACACTTCCTGTCCTCCAGAAGTCAGGACTTCTCTGGAGCTCTCTAGGGGTCCCCACTTGCCACGTGAACACTCACTCTGCTCTCTTCTTCCTGTTGGTGATACTTTCTGCAGAGCTGTATGCTTCCCTAGATGCTTTCATTACATCAGCTTGGGTAAACCTTGAGCGATTCACGCAATGGGGGAATGCCTCCATTTCAAGCTCATCTCTCCAGCAGGAGAGACCGAGCCATGCTGCTAACTCATAGTCAGTGTTCTTTAGTTTGCTGAATGTCACGTTTTCTGTAATAGGAGCATCCTCAGTAGAAGCCCTCCTATGTGGCCGGGGAGGTTGGGAGAGCCAGAGCAAAAAGAAGTGTTCTGTGTCTCTGCACTCGTGACAAGGAGTATGGGCGGCATGGGTCCCTTTTTGTCTGGATGGGCATCCTCTTCCCTTTTGTCCTTCAAAGTACAAGCTGCACTGACCCTTAGTTTTTAAATCATTCTCCCCAAAGTGACAGTCTATCAGCGTCTCTTAGAAATGATTTTGTCCCCATAGTTCACAGAAAAGACCTGAGGTTGTAACATTCTTTAAAAACACCTACTGGAAGTGAACTTGGAAGGGCTTTGACCTGGCTGCAAACTCATTTCTCCAACATCTCTATAGTTCAGACTCGGGCATCCTAGAGACAAAGTCATCAAGAGCTTCTCTCCCCATCATCTTGTTCACCCCACCCCTGGTGCTCTCCCCTCTGTCAATGGCCAGAATGCCAGCTAGCCCTTTTTCTTTAAATACAACTTGGAGTGTTGTGTTATTTTTCTGGATTATGAAGTTCTTATAAGCTCATTGTGATGGTGGCAGGAGATAGTTTTAAAGTTCCTTAAAATAATGTAATAAAGGAATTAAATCCAAAATAATGTCATCACCCAGGAGCAATCCATGCTACTATTTTGCTGACTTTATTCTGTTCTCACTAGCTGTGTTCACATAGTTGGGGCTGTAGTGCACGTTCAGCCTTGGCGGTGTGATCTCAGAAAGGCTTTCTATGTCATTAAAATTAAAAAGAGAAGCTATTATTATGCCACACGGTTCAGCAGGTTTTGCTCTGATGTGGGTGGTGGAGAAGCCTGAGGTCCCAGAGTTGGGTTTAGAATCCCTCCCAGTCAGGAAGCCAGCTCATACTTCCAAAGTATGCACTGACAAGATGTTGAAGAGACACGTGAATTCCAATATGGGAAGAGGAGGAAAGAGGCAGTGCCTGTCGTGGGGTGGTGGGAGACTATTGGGCGGACACATCACTGTGTTCTGCAAACCTCCCCCATCAGTGGTCTGGACCACACCCTCCCCTCGTTTTCTCCTTTTCCAGGTAGCAACTCCCTTCCACCAGAAGGCCCAGCTGAGACCGTGGTCCTTGACTTCTCCCTGCAGAAAGCTTGCTTTTTTCCTGGAGAATTGTCCCTCTGCAGCTACAAATCATGGTCTTCGGGTGTTTCTCTCCCAGATGGTAGTTTAGAGCAGGAAGAAAGGGGATGGGCTCTTTAGGAAGCATGCCGGTCAGCACGGTGTGGCTCTCTGCTCTTAGCCTAGCCAGACAGCCACCACGTTGTTAGAATTTGTGTACTTCTCAGTTGTTATTGTACATGTGTGAGCATCTCCTTTCCTTTTCATTAAACAATATCAGCATTCTTCTGGGTGTTCGGCACCATGAACCAGAAAGCAAACAATTCTTTTTCCTCTTGAGAGCAAGTGTAATTTTTGCTTACTAAATCACCTTATAAAATCAGCTAGTTTCCCTGGCGATGTGTTTAAAGATCAAATAAGGTCCATCTCTCATCAGCTGGGTGCGTGTCCTTTGTAGAGAGGTAAACACAAATATTTACAATAAGGGGAAGTTGAGGTTATGATGGAGAACCTTGGAGCAACCTCTCTCGGTTATCTGTGTTGGATCATCCACCTGTAGGTCAACAGCAACCATGAAACATAAACTCACTTCTTATTTTCAGCCAGGATGTAGACCACCTCCTAATCCACTTGTCATGAGATGTTCATGGAATAGAAACTCCTTACAGCAGACAAGTCATGGAGGCATTCCCAAATCAAGAAAGAAAGGTCATTCAGATCACTGTGTGTCAGTGGGCTGTCCATGCACATGGACGAGTGAGTGTGGACTCTGGACAGAGAGGGGCTGGGGTTGCCTGTCTCTGCAGAGAATGTGTCTGCTCATTCTTGGGGTGTAGCAGGTGTCAGCTCGATCCTGAGAGTGAGCACCCCAGATGTCTTTTTGGCCTCATCTTAGTCCAACCCCTGATGTAAAACCTTGATTTTATTTTGTAAACCATCACAGGGCTTGCCTTAATTTCACCTTCTGGGTACAGGTGTCCAACCATGCTGCAACCATTTATTGAATGTCTGCTGTGTGCCAGTCTTGATGTAAGATCCTGGCTTTGTCATTTAGAGGTTGACAAAATAGCAGAAGAATTAGCATACTGACATAGAGGGAAAGTAATCCTTAACATGCCCATGTATACCAGTTTGTGCTAGGTAAGCCACAAGAGAGTCAGTCCTCTGCTTGGAATGGGTTGGTAGTATATAAATACCTTAATAGTAGCATTAATAGTATTGCTAATAGTATAGTAATAGTGTTAGCAATAGTGTACTAATAGCATTAGCATCAATGTTACTATTGCTCTCAGAAGTAACAGTAACTGGTACAGCGCCCTAGGATAGAGAGGAGCCAGCAAATCTTACCGTGCTATTCTGTGGTCTAAATTGTTGCTTTACCGCGTCCTGGCCACATTGTGTTGGAAAGGTGATTTAATCTCTCTGTGCCTCTGTTTCCTCCTCTGTAACAGCATTAAAAACCACATTCGTGTGACGAAGCTGATGGGGACATTCGGTTAGGGTGTCTGCAGCACTGAGGACAGAGCCCATCCTGTATGGAGTCTCATGGCTCCGCTCAGCCATGGAGCAGTCCCCAGACCTGTCCCCAGACCTCTGCGCGATGTTCCCGCTGCCGTGGGAATTGGCCGTGTGAAGGTTAATTTTATGTCTCAACTTGACCAGGCCATGTGGGGCCGGGAAAGCTGGTCAAAAGTTATTCTGGGCATGTCTCTGGGGGTGTTTCTGGATGAGATTAACTTTGGGATCATAGACTGGGTGAAGCAGAAGGCCCTCCCCTGAGGCAGGGGACCATCATCCAGTTCTCCGGGAGGCTGGAGAGAATAGGAAGACCAAGGAAGGTTGTGTTTTCTCTCTGGCTTACCACTGTGCTTTCTCCTGCCCCCTCCACCCCGATATTCCTGGTTTCAGACCTTCATACTCCAACTGACTTTCACCACCTTTTCATCTGTCTCTTCTCCACCTTTCCATGGGAATCCTCAGCCTTCATAATGGGATGAACCAATTCCTTAAAACGAATGTCTTCTTGCATCAAGGTAGAAATGTGTTTATGTGTATTATGTTATGTTATATATAATTATATATTGTATTACAAAGTATAGATAGGAATAGTTCTATCTGTCTCTATACATTCTACAAGTTCTGTTTCTCTGCAGAACCCTGTCTGATACAGCAGATGTGGGTTGCCCTGGGCTTGCCCCTTCCAACTGGGGGCTCTGCTCTATGCTAGGCTTGGCTGCAAGGTTTCCAAATGTGCCCATTGTCACCTCAGGGGCAACAGGATGCCATGGGGAATACAGGGTGCTAGAGCCAAGCAGTCCATCGGCTAAAATACTTTCAAGACTTGGTTTGTGGACCACCTATTAACATGCCATTGACTGAGGCATGTCATGTGGCCAAGCCTGGGCAGATAGCGGTGCTGCCCACAGTGAGAAGGCACTGCCATTGCATCCAGGCGTTCTGTGGCCGAGGAGGGGCTTCTCTGAGCATTTACTGACCATTCCAGGCCTCACTGAACAGTCCTTATCCTGTGGCCAAACTGCTTTATACTGGGTTGAGATCTTAACACTCTGAACACATTTGAATCTTCTGCCCTGAAGTTGTTCCTCTCCTCCACGGGGGACCAGGAAGGGGAGGTGGTGGGTGTGCAGGTTATGACATCATTCTGGAAACGTCTTATCTAAATCCTTGTAACAGATGTTTGGCAAGAGGTAAAACAGAGACATAAGCCTCTTAGAAGTATTGTCGAAACTATCATAATCTCTTCTAACATATTTAACGGGAGCATGATCCACGCAGGGCCGCCCAGCATGCGGCATGTTATCAATGCTTGCCAGATGCAGCGCTGCACTGCCTACGCACAGGTGACTTTGAAACAGAGAAAGGAATCTTTTGTGTTAAGGAGAATGGAAGTGCACGGACTGCTGAATGTTCAGGAGAAAATGCACTATCAGTCTGGACAAATCTTATCTCTGTACTTTTTTTTTTAACAGGAAAGCCAAAGATCATGAAATCAACTCATTATTCCAGAAGGAATCCTGGCTACCATGTGTGCACTCTTTTGCTTTCCCTGAAGCCTGTGCCAGGAAAAGTGTTGTCTCCCCATCCTGAGTTATCTAGGAAAAAGCACATCCTAAAGTCTCTAGAAGAAGTTCCTGTGACTGCCCTGAAAGCCATCTGAAGTCCCTGCCTCAGGGTGCCATATTGATCACCCAAAATGTTTACTGAGGTTCTTCCCTTTAAGACCCTAGAGGGCTTGGCAAAGCACTGTTGGTGAGTGTTGGAGTGGGGTCAGGGTGGAGGAGAAGGTAAGGTGGCCAGGTGAATGATGAGAGGCTCAAGCCCCTCCAGACAGAAGTTAACATCTTCTGGTTGGTGTGTCCATGGCTGTGTTAGGTTCTCAGACACTTGATTGTTGACCTACGGTTCTCCCCAATGCCTTACTTGACTATGAGCTTCTCAAAAAGCCAAGGATAGTGTGGGTATCTCCATCTTCATGTCAAAAAGTCTCAGGAAATATGAAGAGAAAAGGAGAGAGAGTGGGGGATGGGGAGAGCACACGCTCCTTGGTGCTTCCCAAACTTTAGACACTGTCCCGCTACCACCAAGATGACCAGCACATCAGAACACCTGAGTGTTCCCTTCATTAAAGTCTTTCTTTAAATGACTGTTAGATTGATCCATCTTTTACATTAAACAGTACTATTATCACATGACTGGTTTGGAGTTCTAATTACATGTAATTTTTCTAATATACTATGAAAGAAATGCCCACCTATGAAAATAAAAAGGGCTAAGCCCTATACCATGCTGCCATCCCTAGGGATATTTCCCCCCACCTCTTCCCTCCCTCCATTGCCCCCTCCTTCCCATCTTTTCCTTTCTTTTTCACTGACTTTTCATCCATCTATTTTTCTGGAATGCTATGGTCCAGGACCACTCCCCCTATTGTCATGGCTTCTTGAAGATACTTGAGTAACAACCACAACAGTGAAAACAAACAACCAAACAAAGCAACCACATTATTGCTTAAACATTATTTGAGAAACCTTGTCACCACTTGCAGCTTAAAGACTCCAGGGACAGAACTGAAAATTAAGCTTATCTCAACGGAATCCCTTCGGATCCAGATCTGATAGATCAAAGAGGCTGGTCTCTGTAATGGTACAGAAGAAGGACAGGCTTTTAAAATCCATTTTGCCAGAGTCATAAGTTCATCATGACATTTATGGGAAAACACATTTGTTTCTTTTACCATCTGAACTTCCCTGAGCGAAGAGGAATATTTGGTTCTTGAAGATCCCTATTCCTCCAACTTTTATATGTTGGAAAGAAATGCAAACCCATGATGTTACATGAGATGATGGCCGGGGTGGGGTGGGGACAGTTCTGGTGGGAGTGTCCAGTCCCATTACTAGACCAGTGTGGGGAGCATGGGAAATACTGTGGGCAGGTATCTAGACATGAGGATGGGGGAGACTTCTGCTGGTTCCTGCTTGCCTATAGAGCTTGTTCGCATTAATATTAAGACTCCATTACCTTTAGTTCATGCTAATACCATAAATGTTAGTGAGAAATTAGGATGGTCAGGGGCAGCCTTCTATGGGAGGTGATATTCACAATTTTCAGGGCTGGACCCAGGGCTCTTGGCCACATGCCTGGTAATTTCCTCACCAAATCTATTGGAGGGTCATTTATCTTCTGAATTTTCAAGTGTGTGTAAATCATCAGACACAAACCCATAATGTCTTCTTCTTTAAGTCAGTTCACTCTTCAGATGTGACCCTGGCTGGGCCCCTCCCTGCTGGGTTTCCTGATGAGAAACCATCCACACACCACAATGAGATCTGTGATCAAAACGATGGGTAAAGTTATGTCATAATTAAAATGAGTCGATTATGCATTTCTTGATACTTTGATTACAAATTCTTTAATGAATATCTCATTTTGATCAGTCTTCAGGCATTCATACAAATGAAACGTCTCAGGGAAATGCAGTGATGTGTGAGCGATTGTACTTAATTCTCAGCTGAATGAATTTTAATCAGCAGTGATGTTCTAGGACCACGGAGCAGGGACTATTGACCTTGCTAAAAAGGAGAAGCACTTTATTTATAGGGTCTGAGACCTCGTTACCACCAAGTTGAGATGAGGAAAGAGAAACCTCATAAATGGAAAGCTAAGTCCTGGAACAGGCAGATTCCAGTTAAATAAATGCTGGAAGCTGAAAGGATAGAGCTGCCTTTCTCTGAGCTTTGTTACTGAAAATCCTGATGGGCTGCATGGGGTCACCTGCATAAAGATAATGGGCATGTTTTGTAAGCTTTTTAAAAGGAAATACAACATATGCAGGAAAGTGCCCCAACTGTACAGCTTTGATGAATTTTTATGAAGTGAACACACCTGTGTACGCACCATGAGGACTGGAAACAGGGCACTTACAGCACCCCAGAAAGCTCTCTGCATCCTCTCCCAGCCATTACCACCCCCCTTCCCACCACCTCTGATTTCCATAATCATCAGTTTGCTTTGCCTCATTTTTAACATTTTATATAAGGATAACTATAAAGTATAGACCACACTTTTCTGTCTGGATTTTTAAATTTAAATTCCCATCTGTGAGATTAATCCACGTTTCTGTATGTAGCAACAGACTTTCCTTTCATCATTGTGAAAACCTGCTACAATGTATTTATTCATCCCATTGTTGATGGCCTATCATCCACAGGGTTGTTGATGGGTAGTTTCCAGTTTTGGACCATGACAAGTAGTGCTGCTATCACATTCTTGTGGGATTTTTTTGATGAACGTATATACAGATTTCTGTTGGAAAAATACCCAGAAGCAGGCACTTGACCCCTTCTCTAGCCACACTTAATTTCTAAGTGACCTCCCATCTCTTGGCTTTGCACATTCATTTTCTGATGATGACCTGCATTGTTATAAAACTCTAGTTCTGAATCGCAAGCTGCTATATACAACTGCCCCACTGGATCTTCCTCCCAAGGTCATCTCAACTGAAGATTTAGTCAAGTCTTGAATCACCACCTTCTGTATCTTTTCCTGCCTGTCCTGTCCTCAAGAACATCCTGTTGGCTTTATCTTCATTCCAGTTCTTAAGGACAAGCTTTCTGATACACTCACAGATTCTGTGGGTAAAGGAGTCAGGATGGAGCACGGTGGGGACTCGTGTTTGGTCCATGTTATCTGAGACCTCCACTGGGGTGAGTTGCGGGCTGGAGGATGGAGTCATCTAGAAATGTCTTCACACACACATCTGGTGTCTGGTTAGGGCGACTCAAATTTTAGACCACTGACCAGAGCCCACGTGTGGCCTCTCCATGGGGCTCAGCTTCCTTATAGCCCAGCGGCCTTGGAGCAGTCAGACTTCTTCCGTGGCCACACGAGTCTCCAAGTGGAATGTTCCAGTGAACAAGGGAATAGAGGCATCACCTTTTCGGACCCAGCCAAGGGGTTGTATACCATCACTTTTGCTACACTCTGTTAGAGAGAACGGTCAAGAGCTCACCTGTATTCAACGGGATAGGAATTAGCCTCAGGCTCTTGGTGGAGGGTGGGAGGCAAAGGCACGTTGGGGAACAGTGGTGTTGGGCTGGCTGAGCGACAGGGGCACCCGCAGGCGGGGTCAAGATGGCTGATCTTCCTGCCAAAGCAGCCGTGGCCACCACGTCATCTCCAGTGCATGGAAACCTAGACAGGAAACCAAAACTTCCCATCTGGGACTTTCTGTCCAGGGACCACTCACCATCGTCTGGACTTTCCCCACCCCCAGCCAATCACCTAGGGACACGATGTTCCCTTGCCTAATATGGGAAAAAAAACCCCCACCTGAATCCAGACCCGGAACCAATAAGGCTTAAAAACCCCTACACTCCCCAACCCAGGTGCCACTTCCCCGGCTCTCCTCTCCTGAGTCGCGGAACCTCGCCCGAGGGTGCTGGCAATAAAGCTCACTTTTTGGACCCTGTTTGCCTTCACGGTCTCCGTTCTATTCGCAATGGAAAAACCTAACAAGTGGGAGGCATATATTGGTGTGGGTGGCAAACTTTGGCAAATAAAATCTGACACCCACCATCTTCCAACTATATCCAGAATGTTACTGCCTTGCCCAGCCACATAGGCATCATGATCTCTCACCTGGATTATAGTGAATGGTAGTGGTATTATCTCTCACCTGGGTTATGGGTGACACGGCTGACCCTGGCTATGCTGATGTTGACGGTGATCCCAATAGTAGCAGTATGAGTTATTACCCGTCAGGCCCTTAGAACTATCATAACACACACAGAGGTTGGAGGCAGTATTCCATGTTATGGGCGAACAGTTGGAGCAGAAGGGAACACAACTACCTGGCTAAGCCCTTAGGGCCCCAAAGTAGCAGCAGCTGCCCTCCTAAGCAGCATGACCTGCTGCCTGCTGACTATGGTTTTCTGATCAGGGGTGTTCTGACCTACTCGAACCAACTCCAGTTATAGGGGATTTATGTTAAGGGATCAGTCTCCAGTGCTAGTATGAGTTGTGGTACAGTAATAAACATCTCCAAACTAGGTACTGGACGCACAAAGATCTGTGTCTACTCACACGTAATCTGCTGGGAGTCCAGATGACTGTTCATATCCATCATCTGGGGCCCATCACAGTCTGATAGAAGCTTTGCCACAGGGCAGAGGGAATCAGCCCATCCGGAGGCTTACCCACCAGCAATTAGGTGCTCTGTCCAGCAATGGCATGGATACCCATTACCCATTGGCCAGATGAGCATCATGGCTCCATCTAACTCTAAGGGGGTGAGTGGGGGTGGGAAGGTATAACCCCAAACTGTAACCTCAGTGGGAGATCATGCGGAAAATGGGTGAGGATAGGGTCTCTCAACACCACTGTTTAAAAATATATGTTTAATTATGATTTAGGTACGGTAAGGAGGAGGCCCACCTGCCATGCAGAACCACACAGAGAAGCACCAGGTGGGTCAGGAGGCAGGAAGGAGAAGGAAAAAGTGGTTTCCATGGGAAGGAACAGGCGAGGGTAAGCAGGGTAAGCAGGGTATGCAGGGTTAGGGTTGGCCAATCTGAATAATTTCCATGGGCTCCAGGGCACCCCCCAGTTGTCCGGTACCTGCCCTGAGGGGATTAGAACAGTGGGTAGGAACCTAGCGTTGAGAGCTGATAGAGGAAGTCCCTGGCGGTGGGCTCCGAATTGGCTGGAAAGCATGTTCTCACAACTGAGCTGTTCAGCATCTTTGGGAATTAGCCAGCCCTGAGAGGGGCAGGCTCTCCAGGGTCTGCAGAGCCTCAAGATGTCAGAGCACCAGAATACAGAAAATGAAAGGAGTGGTTAACACAACCACACCTGCAGATGGAGGAGAAAAGCCCCCAGGGGCTGCAGGAACTATGGACTCCTGGTCTCCAACTCTGTTTATTCTCTATTCTCTGTTGTCTTCAGCTTCCTGCTGGCCCAGTCCTGGGCACCGGCCCGATAGTCCACCTCCCCTGCCCACTTCCTACTGGCCAGACTTACAGCACCCCAGTTCCAAAGTCTCAGGAGAGGATGCTGACTGGCGCAGCTCACCCCTACCCCCACTCCTCCATCCCCCCGCTGCTGGCCCTGGCCCATGTATGCAAAGTCCTGATCCAGTTGGGTCTAGCCAGGGGATGAAGGGTCCCCCGAGTGGCAGAGAACAGTCCTCTCAGAAAAAGCCCTGGCAGCAGGTCCCAGGGACTCACATTTATATGGATTCCCACCTCCCCCTGATGTCCAGCCATTCTCCAGGGAGACCAAGCTAGTGGGGAGGAGCAGATAGATATTGTTCCTTAAAAAGTACCAGTAGCCACATGTGGCAGGATTCATCAGACATGGGCTCAGAGCCAGCTGGGCTCTGGAATGGCTTGCTGTCCTCTGGGCCCGTAGGAGGCGGTCACTAGTCCTGGACAGACGCCCCAGGCCCACCATGCTCCATCATAGGATGTTACAGAGAGCCAGTGGCTGCACTGTGTGTGTCTCTCCCAGACTGATTATCTCATTTTGCCGGGCCCCACGCTGCCAGAACAGAGTGCTGTTTATGGCCCTCGTGCCCAATCAATCACTTATTCATGCAGTTTGAAGATTATAGCTGCTCCTTTGCTACTTCCAGTTCAACATGTCATGGCGTGTCTCGGGGGAGACATCCGCACAGCTGTACTAAAGCCATCCAGCTCCTTCTCCATGGCAACAAACTGGGGAGGCTGGAAATCCCACCAGCCTCCACTCTTGAGCTGGCTGTGAACCCCCGCCCCAGCCCACCCACCCCCGCAAGCGGCAAGCAGGGGCCTTCTTCGTTAGTTCCTTGGTACCCTCCAGCCGAAGCTTACCCTTCTGGGGTGATGACATTCAATCTATGGGCTGTTTATTGGGAGCCTGTTAGCGTCAACCGCGGTGTCTACTCATGAGTTTTATTAATCAGGCTGCTGTTTCCAGCCAACTCCAGCTCACAGAGGAAGATGGATAGTGTCAGGGAGGCCAGCTGCCCAGGAGGAAGCTCTCTCCTCCACCCTCCTCCTCAGAGAGCAGCCGCGCGCACTTGCTAGGGAGGGGAACCAACTCACGGGGGAGGGGAGGGGTCCCTTCGTGTTGTTGCCGCTTTTTTGCTGTTGCTGCTGCAAATCTGCAGGGAGGTGTGCCGGGAACCTTCACCCAAAGGCTCTGCCATATCAAGGGAGGAATTTGTAGCTCCGTGGATAAACAGATCCTTCGCCCAGATGCATGTGCGCCATCAATACGTTTACCAGTTACCGTCAGAACTCGCCTTCCAATCAAGACAACACAGTGTTGGTTAGGGTCTCCAGTACACACCCAGAAAAGAGGCACCAGGGCCTCAGCTAATACACACAGGGGCGGAGCCTCAGCCTTCCCCGCCCCCCCCCAGCTCTGCAGCTCCCCGCCCCCAACCCCCAGCTCCGCAGCTCCGCCCAGACCCAGAGCGAAGATAAATCCCTGGTGCTTGGCATCTCTTCTGGGGGTCTCAGAGACCGCCTGCCTGTGCCAAGCCCTGTGAATACCTCCTGACTGGAAACCCCATTAGCGAGTCAGTGTTTAAGTCCTCTGGCACTTTTTTGAGTGAAACCCTGTTTGTGGTATTCATTTCAGTCTATTCAGAAAACTTCATCCTTTTAACCAATGCTTCCTGGCGCTGTGAACCTCATGTTCTATTCTGACACAATCCGCGTGCAGGGACTGATAGGAAGGCGGCTCTGTGACGTACCCAACGTCCGATCCGTTATTAATCACTGTAAATCTGCAGTAATCTCTACAAACATATTTTGTTCCCTACAAATATATTTGTGCCAACTTTCTCTAATAAATCTTATGTCAGACTGGCTATTGTCTCTCTTCACACAGCACCTCGCAGCTGAAATATTTAAGCAATATATGAGCAATATTAAAGATCACTTGCTACAGTCACTTTTGTTTTAGGAAAACAGACTACAATAGACAGCAGACTTATTACTTACAGAGGACTCCATTTGGGGCTGTATTTTTCCCCCTGGTGGATTATTTTCTAGCTTTCAAAAATCATTGAATAACTCCATGTTTGTCCCTGACTTTATGCAAAAAGGGCAAGACATTACTCTTTCTAATGAGAAGGGATATAAAGCCACCTAAGAAAGAAAACAAGTAGCCCTTTCTGAGCTATCCTGCCATTTCCTCTCCCTCCCGTCCTCTGGGAAGGAAACACGGTGTTCTCACCAGCTTCTTTCAGACCTCTCACCTAATGGAGTTCCCTTCCTTGTGAAAGTCACTGTCACTTTCATCCACATTTTCTTCCTCTGCTCACAAGCCTATGGTAGGGCTTGGAGAAGGGTACTTGAATGTGTTCTTTGACAATATGTTTGGGACAAAGAGGATGATTAAAGACATTTCCCTTCTTTTGTCTGGGAAATCAAAATATGCAACAAGGATGTCCTTGGAATATCTTCTCTGATTTGCCCACTTACTGCACTAGACTGTATCCCATCTCTAGGAAGTGGGTTCCCATGGAGATTGGTGAGTAAATAGGTGGTCAGGGAACAAGTAGAAAGCTGGCCCCCGGCCACAGCACACCTGGGACCACAGATGGGAGAAGCCTGTAGATGAACCACAGCCTCTGATCTGCTGTGAATTCCGTAGCAGGTCGCCATGTCGCTGTTCTGTGAAGCACTTGTCGTCATTAATGGTCATTAACACATTCATCCAGAGGAGAAATCCCAGTGGGTGGCAAAGGAAGAAGCTTGGCTGTTTGGTTGTGTAGTGCAAGCAACGTGTGTCCAACGGAAGCAGACGGTGAGGTTGGGCGCCCTTCTCCCTTCCATATGTTCCCGTAGAGGTGGCAGTGTCTGAGCTGCCCAAACCAGCAACGACTACGAGTCACACACTTGGGCATTTCTTAAAAATCAGTGGCAAGAAGTTATGGAACGCACTCACTCTCTCATTCGGACACTGGGGTGGGAGAGTCACCGCTTATGTCAACGTGGTCTATGCCAAGAGTTTCTCAGGGGGCATTTGTGTGTCTGAGGCTGTTCTTGTCTGAGGTTCAGCTACACTGAGAGTCATCCGATCGCACCTGCCTGTGCGACTGCCTCACCTACACGTGCTCTGTACGCGGCTGCTTTTCTGAAAAGTTCTACGTAAACCAGGTTGCCTGAGGAAGGTGTGCTCTTTGAAACAGCCCTTTTGTCCCAGGACAAATGGCCCCTTTATTAAATCTTCTGGTAAGTTCAGACTTACTTGAAGGGCCAGCCAGCTGTGGTTTCCACACATCTGCGCACTGCGGGTTCATATGGAACTAGGGGAAGAGCATAAAGGTCAGTTGGTATCCAAAGGGGCAGCCACTGTACCTTTGAAGGGAGGGAGGAGAGATGAATGAATGCACCCCAACCAAACCTCAAGAGGCAATGTCTGAATGTGGATGTTCAGCCCAGGTGGTGTCTTCTCACAAAGCCCGGGGAGAGACTCGGAAAAGACTGGGCTGGTCAGGTTGGACACCTTGGGGCCCATTAGAGGCATTAAGCTAAGCAGCTTCCTCAAGCAGAGCTGGAGGCAGAGTCTCAGAGGCTTTAGCCAGGGCTGAAGGAAGGCTCCGCTCCCTTCTTCTGATAGAGGGCACAGATGAGTGGGCTCAGAAGCTGAGAGAATGGGACCTACGGGCACCCCTGCAATGCTGGTGTGCAGCTAAGGGCAATGCTGGGTGGCAGAGGGACTGGGGTCCTCCAGCAGAAGAGAAGCCCCAAGGACTGGTGCTATAGGCCTTCCCAGCTGCTGGCTACCAAAGAAATGAGGCTGAGGAGGGCTGCTTTTCATCACTACATCACGCTACTAAGGTCTTCCAGAAAAGCCACCAGAAAGACCTTCTGTCTCATTTGTCCAATGCAGCCATACCCTGGAGGGCAGGCGTTCCATGGAGTGAGCCCAGCAAGTGCACTGGGATTTGGGGGTCTGGGGCTGGCTCACATACATTAGCATCTGCGGCGGGGTCTCCGCTGAGGCCCTGCCCTATCGCCTTCCCTTTTACTTCTGAAGAGTCTGGCGCCCTCAGGGGTGGAGCTGGGGACGGAAGGGACCAGAGCCTCCACGGAGGCAGGGAATTAGAGCGCTGTCGGAGAGACCAGCTCCTCAGGTGGGTGCACTCTTGTCTGCAGGAGCACCGTCCCAGGAGGGAGGCGCAGGGGCAGAGGTCTTTCCTCCTGGGGAGAGGTCTGACCGGGAGCAGCAGTATGGCTGTGTGTCGTCTCTAGAGAACTGAAGAACAAGAAAGAAGCCAACTAGAAATCCGTCCTTTTCCCTATCATCATGCGTAGACAATGCTATCCAACGTCTGTGATAAAATATACCATCCTGCGGGGGGGTGGGGGCTCCTCCCGTCCCTGGCATGTCACCGAGAGCAGGGACCTCCCATCTGAGCTCTGTGTGCAATCCGCCTGTCCACCATTGACCATGGCAGGAGGTGCAGCTGAATATGGTGTCATAACTAAGCCCCCCAAGGACCTGCTTCCAGGGTAGCCGTCCCAGCCCCTTGGGAGTCAGGCCAGTCCCCCTTGAGGTCACCCAGGTCCTGGGCCCCCCGGGATCCGCCGTGGAGGCTGCATGGGCCCCGTTTCAGGCTGTTGGCCTTTCTAGCCATGTTCTCTGTGCACAAGCCTTCCCTGCCTCCCTGCCTCGGGCACCTCTAAGGGGCACATCCACTGGCAGCCTGTGCGGGTTGGGCTCCGACGCAGATTAATGGCCTGCGGTTGCTTGCATGATTATTTCTAATAGGCTGATCTGAGAAATAAGCTATTAATCGCTGTCACATACTGAGCTCCCATCATCTCAGTGCAGCAGGGAACCCAGCATCTGCCACTTGGCATGCTCTGGAATGTTCCTGGGGAAGGGCTGGAAACAGGCTGCTTTGTGGGGCCATCCTCTGTGGTTTCAGGATGGGTGAGGCCCCGGGGTTTGCCCTGCCTTTTGCAACTCCTTCTGTCTTTTCATCATTTTCCTGTTAATTTTTCTCCGAATCATTCTGGTACCACCATCAGGGTTCTGTGAAGGGTTTAGGGTCAGAGAGACTGAGTTCTGGCTAGATACCCTTGTTAGAGCTGAGGTCTTCCCCATGGCACCACTTTCAGGTGCCTCAGTTTCCAATCGGGAAATGGGTTAATAGTCCCACTCTTCCAGGATACTTGTGGAACATATTACAGGTGCTTCATACATGGGGCCCCAGGTGTTCTCCTCTCCATCATTCCCAAGCATCTCATGGGGGATGCTTACCTCCTCTCCTGTCCCCACTTGGTGGTGTAGTTTGTCTCCCTGACAACTGAGCTCCAGCGCTGAACCTGGGAGGACCTGAACAGGCTTATCCAGAAGAGGAATGAGGGTGAGAAATGTGGACAGAACAAAGCAAGTGGCCTGATGCTGGGCAGTGGACAGCATAGCTGGAGTCTGTAGGAAGGAGCCCTGCACTGAGTCAGGAGGATAGGCTCCGATGAGGAAGGGTGTGGATCCAGGACAGCCAGGACCACTGAAGCTTCTGAGCAAGGGAAGCAATGAGGTCCTTTCCAATTGTGAGACAGTGAGTATGCTCCAACTGTTCTCTGGAAATTCAGCTTTCTTTTGGCTACCGATCCATTTTCTGAATATCCATTCATCCCATGTCTATTCATCCACAGCTCTTCTATCTATGTCTATCTGTTTTTCCTATAGATGTCCATCCTTCCTATTGGGTTTATCCATCATCTAGCTATTCTGTTCATTTTATGAGTACCCAGCCATCCTGTGGCTATTCATCCATCATCTATACATGGTGCATGAGAGGTGCAGGCAGATGTCAGGACAACCTTGATGGCACTGCCCTACGGAGGTTGGTGCTCTCTGAGGTAGACCAGGAGAAAACAGGTACACATGAATGAATCCACACATTTGGCTTGGTACCCACAGACCTCAGGACCTTGTTTGTGAAGACGCTATGCCCGAGAGGCTGCTTTAGTCATGCTGGGGTTGGTAGCAAGCCCCAGCATCTCACAGGAGGCTGATTGTGTTATGTTCCAGCAGCCCAACCCCCACTGACTCAGGGAGCAGCCCCTTTTGTTGAGGGCTATAGGAAACCCCTGAATGCTGCCCACCAAGGCCTTAAAGGTGCTTATGTCTCCTGGGTCAGATCCACCAGGCAGGCACATTTAGGGAGCGCCAGCAGAGTGGTAATGACTACTAATGTTTCCTGAGTATCTCAGTGCTTCCCATGAGTATGTGGGAGATGTCCACGAGGCAGTCATATTATAGCCCCCACTTTACAGATGAGAACAAGACACACAGTGAGGCCAAGTAAACTTCCCAAGGTCACACAGCTAGCAAGGGATATAATGGAAACCTAGGGGGCCAGTTCCCATTACGTTATTCTGACCCCAAATGTCCCTAAATCAAACAAATCAGCCTCATCTCCAGACTTGCACCTTTGCTGAGGTCTCCAGCATGACCAACATATGTACCCATGACGAACGTGGTCTTGCATCTTCCTTCATCTGTACCTCTTGGACAATCACCCATGCCCCCTCTAAGCCCTCTTTACATAGATCCCATGCACTAAAGCAGATGTTCTGGCTTATCTGAGAAGCTGAGTAATGAAAGGAGAAATTGAGAGTGAGTGCTAGTGGCCAGCCCGGTGTGGCTAAATGTGGCTGTCCCCTAGCTGGGGCCTCAGACTTGGGCATAGCAGCCATTCTGCTAGAGCCCAGGTGCCTCTGCCTTCCACACACGGTGGGCTGGCACAGTGGCAGGGAGTTGTTATTGATTCTAATCAGCCATTTGTTATGGGAAAGTGAAGCTGCTGGCATTTTGGCGAGCTGCACGCTGTGTATTTATTCAATTCAGAACCTACACAAAAGCATTCTCGTTTCAGGAAGGCTGCAGGCTCAATTTCTCCTTGTTCTCTCCTCCCTGACCAGGTATCACTGCTAAAGAAGCTCACAGTCCCTGAGTACCCCTGACTGAGGCCAGGTTATGCTCAGGTGGAGACTGGCCTCAGAGGCTGATGTCCATGTGAGGGTCCCAGGAGTTGACATGGAAGGAGATGGAGGGTTCGCAGTGAGTGGGTCCATTTACCAAATGACACTGATGTCAGGGGTGGTGGGAAGAGTTTCCCAGATGCTTCCAAGCTGACTGAAGACAGGAAATGAGTGGTACATGATAAGTGTCCTTGATGTGGGTGTGGGGACATTTCCCAGCCCCAGAGCTAATGATAGTCATTGTGGCAATGAGATTGCCTCCTAGTTCTCCATTCACAAACTTCTTCAATTTTCACTTGGTCCTTCTGGCACATACTGGCAGCGTGTTGAGTTGTCACTGAGCTCTGGCCACTCTTTCTCTGCCCTAAGTTCTCCTGTGCTCCCGGGTCAACTACCCCCCATGCTCTCGTCAACCATTCAAACTGCTCTGTACACACTGGACTCCAACATGCCAGCCCCACCCAACCTTATCCCAAAGATTTCTTTACCTTCATTTACAGAAAAAAAGCAATTGAGGTCATCAGGCTGGAGCAGATTAGTAGAGACCAAATGTGGTGGGTAGAACTCTAAGATGGGCCCCAAGGCTCCCATCCCTGGTATACATATTATCCCCAGGACTGTGACTATGAGGATTATGTTATATGCACAGTTGGTTTTAAAGGGGCATTACTCAGGTGGGCCTGACATAATCAGGTGAGCCCTTAAAAGGGATGAGGCTCTTGAAGGCATGAGAGGGAGACGATGAGGGAGTCTCCACTGCTGACTTGTACAGTAGAGGAGCCACGTGGCAGAGGACGGTGGGACTATGCGCGGGCTCTAGAAAGTGAGAAAGTGGCTGATAGCCAGCAAGGAGACAGGTCCTCAGTCTTCCATCCATGAGGAGCTTGATCCTGCTAACAACCTGAACAAATCTGGAAGTGGATTCTTCCCCAGAGCCTCATCTGGGAGCACAACTGAACAAAATGATGAGTGTGAGACTCTGAGCAGAAACCTCAGCCGTGTTCTTAGTGTCTGGACTTCTGACCAACACCACTGTGAGCTGATACATGGATGTTCCCTTAAGTAGCTGAGTTGGGGCAATTTGTGACACAGTACGGATGATTGATACATCAAGAGATTGCCAATATTCTTAAAGTGAGCCCCTGCTGGACCCTGTAGTCTTGATGTCTCCAAAAATAGAAAAAGTAAAGGATGTTTCTAGATAGGATTATCATCTGAATTGGTGGACTCAGAGAAGAATGTCACCCTCCCCAGAACAGGGGTGGAACAAGACGGGGAGGAAGGAATTCACTCATCCTGCATGATTGCTTGACTGGCGACATTGGTCTCCTGCTTTGGGACGGAGACTTACACCATCAGTCTCCTAGTTCTCAGGCTCTCAGACTCAGACTACACTCCCTCTTTGGCTCTTTGGGGTCTGCAGCCAGCGGACAATCAAATGTGGGACTTGTCAACCTCCATGAGCACCTGAGCCAGTCCTCATTATCTCTATCTATCTATCTACCTATCTATCTATCTATCTATCTATCTATCTATCTATCTATCTATCTATCTATCATCTATTACCTATCTATCATCCATCTATCTATCTATCTATCTATCTATCTATCTATCTATCTATCTAGGTTTCTATCATTTATCTATCCGTCTATCATCTCTTTATCTGTCTGCCTGTTGGTCTGTCATCTACCATCTCTCTCTATGTATCTATGTATCTATCATCTCTCCATCCATGTCTCCCTACCTATTATCTATGTATCTATGTATCATATATGTATGTATGTATGTATGTATGTATCTATCTATTATCTATCCATCCATCCATCCACTTATCTATCTATCCATCTATGTAACTATCCCTTACTGATTCTGTTTCTGGTCAATAATCATCCACATGGTACTAAACCCAATGCTCAGTTTTCAGTCTTTATCTTTCCCAGTTTATCATCAAGCAGAGTTTGACTGACCATTCTCCTCTGAAACCACGTTCTTCCCTTGATTTTCAGAACAAAACTTCTCCTGAGTGTTGTCCCTTCTACTGTTCTTCCCCTCTCCCCTTTTAGGTTGGACTCCTTCTTGACTATCGCCCACCTTTTCTGGCCTTGCCTCTATGACCTTTGCTGGCCTCTCCCGATCAATGTGACCTCTTACTACTAGGGTACACCAACACTCAGACTTGGGTGCCTTCCTCCTGTTTGTGTACATACACTCTTGTAATGGTTCTATTGGCTTTAAATAGCATCTACATGCTGGTGACTTCCAAAGCCATGTCTCCAGCTGGACTTCTCAGAGCCACCTGTCTAACTCCTGATTCATCATGTCCCCTTGGATGTCCATCTCAAACCTTGCACATGTCAAGCTGATTCCTGATCCTCATCTCTGTCTTTATGGACCCTTTCCCTTTGCACTACCACTCACTTCTGCCCTCTCACATTCTCGGGCCAATGGGCTTTTCCCAGGCACTGCACATGGTCAGACATGCCCTCCTTCTGAAAGAGTTCTGGCTCTGTCTTTCATGACGCCATGCTCCCCTTCCTTGTCTTCTTTGCAGGCTCATTCCTCCCATCCAAGAACTAAATATGGGAATACCTCAGGGTTTGCTTGTTTTTTCTTCACTTATACTTTTCCTCTAGACAATCTCACCCTACTCTACACTCAGCCCATAGAACATCTCTTGTCTGGGCAACTGACTCTTTGAATCACTTCCTTGGGTATTTCCAAGTTACCTCAACATGTCCCACCTAACTTGGGATGGTTCCCTCAGGCCCTCACCTCTTGCAGTTTCCCTTCACTTGGAAATAGCACCACAAGGACTCGTGGGAGAGATTCTTGAGAACTTCCATCCTCCAATACTGCTTTCAACTGACGTTCAAGTCCTATTGGTTCTACCTTCCAAAACTCTCCAGAATCTCTCCTTCTTCTCCACCTCCACCAGCACCACTGTACCTCACACTGGCCCCTGCATGGACACCTACCTGGGAACCTTGTCCTCACATCCTCCCCTTCCATGCTTCTATCCAGCTGCAATGAGCAGGACTCTTCAAAATCCAGCTCTGATCTCATGAGCTCCAGTCTGCATCTCTTCAGCAATGTGTTATGGTGATGGCAGAGTCCTGTACTATGCCCTACCTCAATGCCTCTACAGCCCTGCTCCTCCCACCCTGTCCCTGGGCCAGACACACACACACACACACACACACACACACACACACACACACTCACACTCTCTCACACACACAGACCTTGTGCTCACCATCTCGCCTCCTTGGACCATCAGACTGCATCTGTTTCTTTCCTCTTCTGCCTAAGTCATGCTTCCCACTCCTGTCCCTTCCTCGAGAGAGCTATATTTATCTCTTGGGGCTCCTGTAGCAAAGGTCCATAATCCGGGCTCTTAAACAACAGAGGTCTACTGTCTCCCAGCCCTGGAGGCTGCAAGTCTGAGCTCAGGGTATTGTATGCCCCCTTCTGGGGCCTGTGAAGAAGAGTCTACTCTGGGCCTGCGTGCTAACTCCTGGTGGCACATTGTGGTGTTCCACGGCTTTATGGGGGTGCTGCCTGATCGCCGCCATCATCTTCTCAAAAGATGCTTAGTGTGTGTTTGTGTGCAAATTTCCTCTCTTTATGAAGACTGCAGTCCTAGTGGGTGAGGCCCAGCCTGCTCCAGTACGACCCCTCCCTTCATTTCTTAACTAAATCGGCAACAACCTTATTTCAAAATAAGGTTACGTTTGGAGATACTGGGGGTCAGGACTCCAACACAGTTGCCCCTTTTCCTGGAGCTGAAACTTAATCCCCCTGCATAGTGCTAACGTCCCCTTAAGGGATGCTCCCCCCACCATTTCCCGGCCTACGTGCCTATGTTGTTGTCATGACACGTTCGTAGGTGCAGTTCCTTGTTTCATCTCTCTCTCTGTCTCGTCTCCTTTCCAACTGGAGCTGTGTCTATTTTTGCTAGCTATTATATCTCTGTCACATCATAATAGCTCACTAAAGTTTCTTTTTTTAAGATAAAAGTAGTCGTCTGAAGCTGGAATTCAATACCCTGTACATTCATGCCTTGAGGTGTATGTATTCCTGGGTAGCAAGCCGCGTGGCAGTGGTTTGGATTTGGGATAGGAGAATGCTGTGCTTTTACTAAATCGTCTTAGAGCAGGACAGGGTTCCAACCCAAGACCAGCAACTAATAATAAAACAAAAACAACAACTCCTGCAGAAAACACAAGATCAACCTCCTAATGGGTCCCACTGAGCTACCTGGAATTTGTAGAAATCAAAGGTACATGAGTAGCAGGTGTGTGTTTCTCCTGCACAGGGTGACCCCCCCCCCACCGTACCCCTCTGGCTGGTTCTTTTAGCGGCCTCGCTGGCAAGTCCGCTGCATGGTTGGTGGCCAACCCTTAGATGTGGATTTGTTGTTCCCCAACTGGTCACTCCCATTCATCACAAAGGAAGCCAAAATAAAAACGTTAGTGGGAGAGTTAGTAACGGCGTTGGCTGAGTTGTCGAGTGCCGGCTTCATATGCTGTGTCTCTGTTGCTAATAATACCTCTGAGGTGCAAGTTTATAAATGTCACACTTCCAAAGACGAGGACCCGAGGCACGGAGAAGCTGAGCCCCTGGCGGAGAGGAAACTTGGACCTAGGTTATAGTCTCAGTAGACGGCTCTAGTCTATGATGTGGCTTTTCTCACCACCGAGTTTGTCTCTGAGCTTCGGTCTGGCTTTCCCGGGGGGCCACCCAGAATCATTTCTGTTGCATGGTAAACCCAACAACCCACAGGACCAGTCCTTGCTTCAACAATTAATTCTCGAGCTGCAGCTATCACTAAGCACTGTTTTGGGTTCTGGAAAACAGCCATTAGCAAATCTACATCCCCATTTTCAGAGTGACTTTGTAGCAGAAGTTGGGCAAATGGTCAACAGCAGAAGCATATAATAAGAGGGCTTTAGCTGGTGATGTGTGCTGTGGGAAAAGGTGAAACAGGGCAGGGATTAGAAGAGGTTGGGGGAATCGGGGTCAATTTCAAGCAGAGTGATGGGGGAAAGCCTCATTGAGCAGAACTTTAGGAGGTGAAGGTGAGCTTGTGGCTATGGGTAGCCTAAGGTTCCCACAGGGGGAACACCAGGGCCAAGGTCCTGCACCAGGAATGTGCCCACAGTTTTGTGGGAGGCCCCGTGTGACAGAGGAAGTAGTAGGAGAAGCTGGAGGAACAGGGACAGGACAAGCTGGTCACTTAGGACTTTGGCTTTGGCTGAGAAAGATGAGAAGCATCTGGATGGTTTTGGGCAAAGAGGCAGCATGCCTGTCCTCACGTTCACCCTCCTCTGACCTGCGGAGGACTGTGCCTGGGTCTCTCTTCCAGCACTTATCACTTACTACTTGTGAATTATTTATGCTCATCTAATAGCTCCCCTTAGAGTGTCCGGGCTCCAGGAGGAGAGATTTATGTCTAATTCATTTTGTGTACCAACCATGCCCAGGGGTGTGCTGTGAGTGGGGCTGAGGAATGTGCAGTTACGAGAGCATCGAGGAGGAACCTTCAGGAGCCCTTTTTGTCCTCCAGTTGTTCCGTCTGATTGCCTTCTGGAGAAGCCATAAGATGAGTCCTTCTGACATTTTGGAGGAGTGGAGGTGAAGAAGCACATCGATGACATTGTGCCATGGTCCCTAAGAAAGAGCTTGTGTGCCCTCAGCCCACTCAAGACAGAAAGTGGGACAACGGTGACCAGCTGTCTTGTGGAGACCTACAGCTTGGGGTGAGGAATTGCTCACTGCCCCTTATGGTCGTGTTCAATTCAGGACGGCTTCTGACCTGGATGGATTCGTGTGGTCACCTCGGCAGTGGAGCACAGCGTGCTTCAGCGGTCTCAGGGAAACCTGAACACTGCCTGTGTTCTTAAGAAACCCTCAAGCCTATGATCATGAGCGAATCAACCAGCACACACACACACACACACACACACGCACGCACGCACGCACGCAGATGAACACAACGTCCATGAAGAAATGACACCAGTGAAGGAAAGGAGGACAGAAACCCTGACCACCGGGGAATACTCCTTGAGGATTTTCCAGAACAAAGGCGAAGGGGCTCAAGGCTCCCTCACAGGTTGGGAGAAGCGAGAATGAGCGAATGCTTTCTTTGAGGCTTTTCTTGTAAAGCTGGTTAAAACATAAACTGACTCAGTCTTCTGCACACTCAGTGCTCGCGTGAGGCAAATTAGAGCCTTGAGTTTGTGTTCGAGTTAATCTCTTAATTGTACACTCCTGACAATACACTTGCTGGAACCCTTGGTGGGAGCACGGGCTTTCAAAGATGAGGAGCCAAACCTGCTCCTCAGGGACGGTGGGGAGGGAGGGCTGTGGCCAGAGGCAGGACAGGGCTGCTGGCCCCAGGGCTGTGTGGGGGAACTTACGGGACTGTAGGAGATGTGGGAGTCTGGAGTCTGGCAAGAAAGCACCCTGACAGGAATGAGGTGCAACCAGGTGGTTCTCCAGGGTCAGAAGGGAAGCCAGGATTTCTTGAAAGGAATGTTTTCATGGACCCAGACTGGGTCTGTTATTTTGGGAAGATGGGAACTCCTGTTCTGCCCAACAGGAGCCCAGGGACCCTGGCACTGGGAGGGATGCACCAGAGGTGGAGAAGCTCGAAGCGGCAGTGCTCTGGGCAGTGTCTCCCGTGGCCTCTGAGTTGCTGGGAGGACTCTAGGTCCTGGTCAGGGGACATGGAGGGGGCAGCCAGGTCCTTCACGGGGCAGCAGAAGAGGTGGGAGGAAGAGGGTGCACACTTGGGGTTCGAAGGGCACACCCTCAGCCTGGTCCTTGTTGGGGCTCCACGACACTATGTGGGTCCTCCATCATCCTCAGGATGGACACTCACAGCAAGAATCGTGAGCACTGATCGCAGGTTCTGATCCTTCTTGCTTCTTTTCTGCCACTAAAAATCTGTCCAAATATGTCTGTTTTGTCTTTCCCCTTTTCCATCATAAATACGAACAGAATAGGTCGGAGAGCCCCTTGCAAAGATGCAGATGCCCCTCGAGAGCTCTTGAGTCCGAGTCGGCAGCTGGAGCAGTGCCGGCAGCCTTCCCAGGGCACCCGAATGCCTGCCGCGGGGCACAGCGTCAAGAATCTGGGCTCCTAGAAGGGCCGTGGCTGCTCTTGCCTGGGGTCCTCGCTCTGATGTGCAGAGAGTCCCAGGGACTCTGACCCGAGCACTTGCAAAGCCTGAGTGCCCATCCCCCACCCCCGCCTGGGTCCAAGTGGCCGGCGCTGTCCTCACCTCTCCTGCATTGCTGCGATTTCCTGGACGAAGCCCCTTCCCCACATGCCGTTAGCTGCCGTTGGTCTCTTAGAATGGTTCCCACAGGCTTCCCTCCCTGGCTAACACGTTTCTCTAGAACACTTGCTATGTGCTTGTTACTATTCTAGGACTGAGGACACGGCCATGAACAAGACGGGAAAACTCGTGCCCTCACACAGCACGCTGTCGTGGGGAGAGGAAGGGGCTGAATTGCTGAGTCCTGAGACACAACAGTAGAGGGTAATGGTGCAGTCTACGCCTTGCCTGAATAAACAGCGAATGCAGAGGGTGTTTCTGTGTTCTCTGAATGACAGAAGTAACTATATACAGCATTAACCATGTAACATTTTGGGTGTCTACACTTAGGCACTCATAAGCACATTCTATGTAACATAGTATTATTGGATAAATCATATGACTCGGGGTCCGCTAGAGGTGGCTATGGAGTGTGGGCCACGGCTACCACTTTTCATTAGGTGATGAACCATATATAGTGTTACCTGTTTTCTCACTTTGTTTGAGTAGTTTTTAAATAGTGTGGTCTTTTGGGCCAAGACTCAGGCATACGCAAGTGCCCTGGTGTTCCCACCCTGGCCCCGACACGCGGGCAAGTGACTCATCTGTGTCCCTGTTTCCTCATCTGTAAAATGGGCGCTCGGTTCCCGTAGGGAAGGGGGCTGTGTGACTGGGCCGCCGGGGCTCCGGACCCCCTGGGATTGCAAAACCGGGTCAATGCCCTGGTGGGAAGGCCCGAGGGCAGGGTGGCCTTGAGGGGGAGATGGACTGACAGCCCAGCTCAGTGTAGAGGCTCCCCCAGGCTAAGGACCCTCGATGGGGCCTCTGCTGCCCTGTCTGTGCAGGACTTGGGGTGATGGGGCTCCCAGTGCCGCTGTGCATGCGGGGGCAGCTGCACGCGCTGCACCTGCTCCGGGACCTGGAGGGAGGGGCAGGGCTCCAGAAGGCTTAAGCTTGTGTATACGGGAGGCCGCGTACACGGGACACGCGATGTAAGGACTGTCTCACGTGGTTGTAGGACTGGAGAGTCCAGACCCTGAAATCTGCAGGGCAGGCTGGCTGCCGGAGATGGGAAGGATGGGTGTGGGCCGACTGTAGGCAGAGCCCCTTCTCCCGGGGGGGCCTCAGTCTTCCTCCTAAGGCCTGAAACAGACTGAGGAAGGCCCCCCCCAGTACGGAGGGAGACCCCTCTCATATGGCCTCTACTGACTCAAATGTTAATTCACACACACACACGCACACACACGCGCACACACGCACATGCACACACGCACACACACGCACGCACACACCCACACACGCACACTCATGCACACACACACGTGCGCGCACACACACACACACACAATCTTCACAGTGACGTCTGGACCCGTGTTTGATCCACACCGGGTATGGCGGCCTTGCCAACTTGACATATGACATGTACCGTCTCCTCAGGGGGTGGTGCTGGCCCAGAAACCCAGCGGCCCGTGGATGTGCACAGAGAGAGCGCAGTGGGTGGACCACCCCCCGTCTCAGAAGGCCAGGAGGGAGAGCCCTGTGTGCATTTCCCAGGACCTGGCCAATGCCCCAGGCCCCAAAGGGAGGTGGAAACTAACTGCAGGGAGAGGCTTGGACACAGGAGGAGCTGGCCTGTGGGCAGCCCAGGCCTGGGGGGCCAGCCCTCTGTGGCAGGACCCCACCTCACCTAACATGACTGGTCCAGGTCACCAGGGCGCTGTCTGTCCTTAGGAGGTCTGTGGAGAGAGAGGGGGCTCGTGGGCTGAGCGAGAGCCGCACTGTGGGCACTTCCTACCTTGGAAACCACCCCCTTCCCATGCACACAGCCCCCTCTCCTCCCAAAATTGCCTGCAGTTCTCCCAGAAAGGACCTGGAATTTGAGGCCCGATGCAGGGCTCTGTGGTGGACTTACTTGATGACGTGGGCCGTAGCCAGGTCCGCTGGGGCCAGCCCGCAGGGTTGCTGGCTTCAGGAGGGCCCCAGGGATGCCCCAGGGGGGCCAACAGCCCGGCAGGGGACCCAGTGGGCTCTGCAGAGAGGGGCCCAGGCGGGGCTACCAAGAACAGGACTCTGTCAATCTGGACAAACTTCTCTTGGATTTCATCCTTAGTTATGCTCCTCTTTGTACAACTCAGGCTTGTGCCTGTGACTCCAACCCTATAACCCACCCTGGGTCCCCTCGCCTGCATTGCTTGTCCTCAGGGCTGCTTCCTCTGCATCACGCTGCTCGCTTGTGATGGCTCGCGTGTCCCTCCCACCCTCGGGACTCTGCACTCCTCAGGCAGCGCTTGCTCCCCTCCTGTCCTGATTCACGTGGGTAATGCACACCGTTCCCTGCCTTGAACCAAGGAGGATAGTCCTGCCTGTCACGGGCCAGCTGTCCCTCCCCGTCCCCGGAGGCCCATCAAGCACACCTTGTTTCCCATAGGCACCGCATCTAGGGTCAACCGTGCAGTTCGAGCAGCGGGGGTCCTCGCACCTGCACCCTGTGAGCCCCGCCCCTGGAGCAGCAGCCACAGCTTCACCGACGACCCCCAGACTTAAACGGCATCAGGACACACAACAAGTCTCAACACTAGTTTAGGGTGGAGGCGATGCAGAGGCCTGGGCTGACCTAGGAGCCTGGCCCCGGAGGTCCTGTCGCTCGTGCTGCTTTCCTTTCTGTGCATCAGAAGCGAAGATAGCGGTGGTCGCCTGGAGACTAATTGCAGGGCAGCTCTGACAGGAGATGCTGAGCTGGCATGGAGCCCAAGCCACCCACAGCGGGCAGCCAGGGAGCAAGGGGCACAGTGAGCCCAGGGGCTGTGTCCCGTAGATGCCCTCTGCTGCCATTGGGCTCCCTCGGGGTCGCCCAGCCCAGCTCCCCGTACCCACGGGTGCCCCGTGGCATTGGGAAGCCGCGGCGGGCTTGTCACGGTCATCACGGATGTTCTCCGTCTAGCATCCCGGTACTCTCCCCAGTTCCCATCCGGCCATTCCTTCATTAAATTACACGTTCTCCCACATCCCGCCAATCCAATTATCTACCACTTCATAGCTCCCTGGCCTTGGATCCATTTGCACGGAAAAAATATAGTTAAGGGTATGCTGCCTTAATTAATTTCTGTTGGCTGGGTTTCCATTCTCATTTCATCCTTGGAAATACAAACCTGAAATGGGGCCCAATGCATCTGCTGGGCTCCCTGCTCCGGTCACCAGTTTTTCCCTGAGCTATTTGCATGTCACCTCCAGATGGAGGCACTATGTTTGGTGATTTGCCGGTGCCTGTTCATTGATCTGTGGCCTGGGCCCTTGCCTGGACGGGGTGGGTGGTGAGGGGCTGCTGGCCGGGGTGGGCGGTGAGGGGCTGCTGCTCATGCACCCGTTGCTGGTGGCTGCGAGCTCAGAGCGACAGTGGATCTCTTGCCCGAACGACAGAAGCCCAGGAGTGACAGAAGTGTCTCAGCTGTAGAGCAACATCACTCGGGGGGAGAAGGAACGGGGCTGGTGATGGGGGATGGAAAGGGGAGTGGAAATGTAATCATGGAGTGGGAGGGTGAGGGGCCAGGCTGTCTCCCACATGGGGGGTGAGGCGGAGGCACAGCCAGGGCAGCGAGCGGCCAGAGTCCTCGTGGGGCTGCTCTGGTGTTCCCTGCAGGGATGACCCCTGGCGTCTTCCCCATAGCCCAGGAGGGAGGGGTATCCACCCCCTCCCACAGAAGCGAGAACTCTGGGTTTGATGAACTTGTGGCAGAGGGTGAAAGAAATCAGATTCGAACCCAGCACTGCTGACCCCGAACCAAAGCAGGAATGGCCTAGCCTGAGCATCAGGCTTGTTGGAAAATGGCAGGTCCCTGGGCCTCTCAGACCCCACTGAGTGCGTGGACAAAGGGAGGAGAATAGGAGTGCTCGCACACTCGGCCGAGGAAGAAGCCCACAGGTGCCCGCTGCCCGTGGCTGAGGGGCCCGGGCGGTGCTGGCCGCTGGGCCGGCGTGTGCTGAGGCGCCAACGGGAGTTCAGCTCTATCTGTAGGCGCTGGAGGACGCTGCCACGGAGACACTCAGTGACTCCATGACAAAATCATCATTCTCTCCTGACTGGTTTCGTCAATCGGTACTTTTCTCTACTAGGATTCCAAAAGATGGTCCCCTGCATGCAGACCCCCACCCGTCCTATTGCCCCGACTCTGTCCATCCCACCGTTATGTCCTTCCCGGTCTGGGGCTGGGCACTCACATCTGGCTTTGCCCGGGCTCAGGTTTTTGGCGAGGTGAGGGAGTCTGCGACCTCTTTGCCCAGAGCGTATGCCCTCGTATAACCTGAAGATAGGAAATACTTACCTGAGGAATAAACATTGGGTCCTGACCTCGGGGGGCATGCCGCAGAGCTCTGAGGGAAACGAAGAAAGAGCACTTATCAGAAGCTCGTTGGGTGTGTGCGAGTCGTGAACACATGCACAGAGCGTGGGACAAGAAGACTCGCTGCAGTCCAACGGGCTGCGGGGGTCAAGGGGCCCGGCTCCCACCCGCATTTAAGGTCAGCAAGATGTGAACGGGAGTATGGAACAGGGAGAGAGGAAACAGCGTCTTTCCCCAAGCGTCGGGAGGAGGAAATCTCCCACTGATTCTTAAAAATTATCACATCAATAGTCAAACATGAGATGGACGCAGAACTCTGACAGCCACACACGTAGGATCAAGGATCACCAGCTTCTCTTTGAGAATACTCTCTCCGTAAAGTTTAGGGAGCCCCCCACCACCACCCCTGCCGCAGCCCCACCCCATGCCGGGTCCTGTAAGTAATTCCATGTGTATTATTATTCACTTGCATTGGTAAATAGGCAATAAAAATGCACAGAGAACTCAGCTGTATCAATTTATTTCCATTCTCTTGACACAGTTGTGGTAGTGGCTAAGGCTGAGGCGACCAGCAACGCCATTTCCCCATGAGAAGTGGTAAGATGTCGGGTGTAAATTACCCTTAAATGTCACATGATAATGAGGCTGCATCTCCCATGATTTATCTCTTCCTTTCTTACCTCAAAAACACTCCAAACTGGCAATCAAGCCAGGCAGCGATCGTGACACAACCTTTATGATATGAAAAATAGCCCCGAAAATTTACAGGAGAGGCTGATGCCTTCGTGAAAAGCTCTATATCTACAGAACTTCCTTCTTGAGGTTTCAAATCCAGAATGGCAGAGTCCCAAAGAGCAAACGCAAGGATGGGTCTTGGAGTGTGAGGCAGAGCCCCAGGACACACCACGTGCACCACGGGGCCCTCCCCGCTCACTGTGTCCTCCGTCTTCTTGATGTTGGGTCTTCTGTTGCTGGTTGAATGTGTCCACCTTGCTTTTCCAGAGGGGAGCTTTGGATCTGCTGCCTGCATCAGTCACCTGTCTCTGGGAATGCAGGTGCGGCACCGCTGAAGGGGGTCAGCCTTGGGTTGGAGGCACAGAAGCTGACAGGCGCAGCTCTGGGTCCTTGGGGTCCTCCTCCATTACCTCCATGGTGGCCGCAGACTCCTTTTAAACTCCTCTGTCTTCTGGTTCACAGAAGCTCAACCATTCCCATCCCCATGTGGAGTGCCTATCTACAGCTAACCCTCCAGTATTGCCCCTGTTTTGTGTTATAAGCTGATCCCCTCGGGTTTCATTTGGGGGGGTCTCCCAAACTGCTCTTTTCACATCACAGCAGCACCAGGTTCCCCAGTAATGCAGCGGGACTGAACAGCATCTCCCATGAGATTTGCTTCCCCAAAGCACAGCCTGTGTCATGTACTTCCCAGAGCTGGCACGTTCTGTAAGCTTCTGTCCCCCTTTAGAGACTGATGGATTTCTGCACAGGAGCATTAGTTCCCGCCATTTAGGATCGCCTCAGACTTGCCATCTCTTCCATATGCGGGCATTAATTCAAACGCAAATTGAAATTGCCATTCAGTCTCTTGGTGGGAATTCAACAAGCAGGGAGCTGTCTGAAAGTGAGTTCGTAGTCCACGGAGAGAGCAAAACCTCAGGCTTTGTAAAGTGAGAGAAATGGCTTGACCTTTAGAGGACAATTTTCCTCTTTATTCTTCTAGAGCCTCTCCCTCCCCAGCAGAGGCCTGATTGCTGAGTGTTATTCTCCTTGCTCCCTCCTCACTATGTTAATGGGAATTCCCAGGGCTTCCCTGTCTGTCTTGGGTCTGAGATGTCTTCATCTCAGAAGAAAGTTCCTTTTGCTTCTCTTGTCTCTCCATGCCCTTTGCCTTTGCTTGCTCCCACCCTGGCTGCATGAGTAGAGTGTGGGGCTCTTCCTCATCATGGGTCAGGCTGGAGGGGATGGAGGGCCATCTGAGAGGAGGGTCCTTCCTTCTAAAAATCCCCTTTTTAGTTGCTTCTTGCCCATACCGCTGTCCAGTTCAGGCAAGAAACCTGTGGGCTTGCCATTCATTGATGCATGCATGTATGTATTCAACATGTATCTACTGAATACCTACTATGCACCATGCCCTTGCTTGGATAGTAGGTCTATAACTGTTAGCAGAGCACTGTCCCCACAGACTGAAGGATAGTGTATGCCTCGGGCCAGAAGCAAGCCAACGAAAGCATCATTGCAGATCCTGGGATAAAGAGTACTGGTGGTCAGGGAAGCAATGGACAGAATCTCTGAGCAAGGGGACGCCTTCCCATCATCCGACGTCTGGGGGCTACATATGTAGCTCTGGAAGGTAGAGCTCGCTTCAGAAAACATCCCTCCAGAAAGCTCACTGGCATTGGCAATTCATGGTTCTTGCCCATTGTGTGTCATGATGGTAGCTGGCTTTTGCTGGGTAAACCCTTTTTACTGGTTGAACGCTATTCTGAGCACTTTATGGCCATGGCTTCAAGGGAGAAATGTTCACCACCTCCACTTCTTCCTGAAGTTGAACCCCCCTGCAGCACTTGGCCATGGGGCCAGTGAGGAGTGAGCAGGATTCTTCCTGGGGGCTGCAGGCTTGGGGTACTCATTTCCTTTGGCTGTTGCAACAGAGGAATACACATTTTGTGGCTTTAAACAACCCACATGTATACTTTGTCGTTCGGGAGGTCAGCAGTCTGAAATGGGTCCCCCGGGGCTAAAATCAAATGTAGGTACACGGGTTCCTTCTGGAGGCTCTGAGGGGAGAACCTGCTTCTTGCTGCCTCTAGCTTCTAGAGGCTGCCTGCACCCCTGGGCTTGGGCCCCATCCTCCATCTCAAAGCCATCAGAGCACACCTGTGTCTCTCAGACTCTGGCCTCCTGCCTCCTTCTCATGAGGTCCTCGCAGTGACAAGCCCAGAGGGTATCCCACATCAATCCCCACGACTTCATCCCACCTGGGAAGGGCCCCTTGCTGTGCAAGGTGGCGCATTACAGGTGTGAGGACGAGGATGGGGACCTCTTGGGGGGCTGGTTTCCTGTACTATCTAGGACTCCACCTGGTCCTGCACCCCGGTCACTCATTCCACCTCACGACTGGCCTCTGTCAGCGATGGTTTCCCCACCTGTGTCCTGGCCGTGACATTGACCACTTGGATGATCAGTCCTCCAAGATGGTGTCCCAGATGCAGGATGTGGCCCACGGTAGCCCTCCCCCCGCAACTCGGTGCTTTTATTAAGATGGTTTTATTATGAGGGTTAGTGATGTAGGGAAGGCCTTAGGGCTCGAAGCCGAGGGCCAAGAAAGAATTCTTGAGACGTCTTTGGTGCAAAAAGGTGGTTTTATTACAGCCTGGGTACAGGACCCATGGTCACAGAGAACTGCACTGGAATCACAAAAAGCAGCCCATTGTACGCTTTCGAGTTAGGAGGGGTTAGGGACAGTGCAAGCCTCCCAAGTATTTTGGAAACAAGGTTTCCAGGGTCCTGAGGGAGCTAGCTGTTGTCAGGAAAGGTAATTTATTACTGTTTAGTAAAGACTCAGTCAGGAGACCCTTCAGATTTATATCGGGGGGTCATACTGAGTAAGAGACGGGGGCTCTTGGATCAGGCTCACAAAAATCGCCAAAATGTGGTGGTGTAAGGAAACCAGAGATAAGGGAACAAATCAGGCCCTCCAGTCCCAGATATCGGAGGTGGGGTCTTGTTTTAAGAGCTATTTATGACCAAAAAAATTACCAGACCCTAAAAAGGAAGTAAGCTATTGAAGGTGTTATCACTAATCCTCACTCAATGGTGCTATCAATAGAGATGTTAAAAGGAATTAAGTTCCCTGGTTAGCTTTCTATTAAAAACCTACCCTAAAAGCCCTCGGTGGCTAAGCTGTCTGGACCCCTCTCACTCTGGAGAGCTTTTTCTGTATCCTCACTTAATAAAACTCTATTGTTTTACTCACTCTCCTTTGTCCATGGGACTCATTCTTTGACTCCCTGGGAAAAGAACCCCACTCTCCTGTTTCAATATGTTTGGGGGGTGGTTGCCAACATGTATCTTGGAGGGTAGAGATAAAGGAAGTTTCCAAAGGAATTGTTATTTGTTAAAGTAGACTTACAGGATCCGGGGGGGTCCAGCACGATGGCCTTTTGCCCTCAGCAAAGTGGCAACGTTGAGGCAGCCGCGTTCCTAGGGGACGGTCACTCTGCCTGTTTTAAGGACTTGTCGGTAGGCTGTAGGTAGTCAGGAAGTTTAATACTTTTTCTTCTGCCTTTGTGTCCCGCATCAGGTGGCACTGCGTTCTGGACCCCAGGGTGAGAGCAGTCTCAAGCCCACACACTGATGACCAGGACGTGGGACAGTTCCCCAAGTTCTGTCCTTGCCTGTCACTCCTGAGGTCTCCCGGGATCACTCCGCACACCGTTGTATTTGCTCTACACAAGCGTTGTACTGCGGGAAGGGGAAGGAAAGCAGGCGCGGCTCCCCTTCACAGGGGACAGAACCGAGGCCCGGAGAGTGTGAGGACTTGGCTGGGGTCACTGGACCCCCAGGCATCAGGAGGAGGACTCAGGCCTCTGCTCTGAGGCTGCCCCTGGGGGTGGGCTGCTGAAAGATCAGGCCGCCATCCTGACGCAGGAAATCCTGTTAGCAGGGCAAAGCCTTCTTTCCAAAAAGAGGGCTCTTCCTTTAAAGGAATATTGATTTGCACATGTATCAGAGGGGTTCTGACCTTGAAAGCAGGCTGCTGAGGTCTAAGCACCAGGAAAACAGAAGGGATTTAAGGTTGGGGTGCTGGAGTGGAGCTGGGGGCCCCTGCCTCTGCCTCTCCCAGGCCGGAAGGAAGGCCAATCCCTGCAGACTCCTGGCCTCAGGGCGGAGCTCACCCTCCTGGATTTTCTGATACAGCTGTGGACAGAGGACCAGGGATTCTGCAGGACAGAGCAGAGGGAAGGAGAGTCTTCTCAGTCTCTGTCCATCCCTGTTTTCTGGGATAAGCCACCACTGCCTGAGCCAACTCTATTTATTCACGGTTTCTGGTTCTTAGTTAACACCACGGAAACTGCCTCTGGCTACTTAAGCAGAGAGGATTTTATTGGGATGCTCCTAGGTAGCTCCCAGAATCAATAGGCAAGCCAGACAGGACAGGCTGAGCAAGCGGGCAGAAGCCGAGGTGGCTGGCCGTAGCTGCCACGGACACAGTGTCCCTAGCTGCCCACCGCCCACCTTGACTCCAGCCCTCCATGTCAGGGTCACTCACAGGAGTGTCAAAGTTTGGGACAGAACCACGGTTGGGCGCAGGCCATGTTCCCTAGCTCTGGCTGAGGATGGGCAGGGCCACCCTCCACCCATTTGAGGGGGAGTGTGTTTCCCGAGCCCCACATTGGAGGATTCCCAGGGCAGGTCCAGGATGGACAGCTAAACATACAACAAGCAAATAGGAAACCAGGGAAAGGGGCGAAAACCAAAAGAGACTGAAGAGCTAAGTTCGAATTAAAATGCGTGTATAATCCCAATACAATAGAAGTAAAAGAACAGCCATCACTTGGCAGCCAAGAGCTGTGTGCTATCTGCAGATTCTAGCATTTAGGTCTGACAGCCGCTGTGTGGAGAGTACCCTTTTAACTGGGGGTAAACTGAGGCAGAGAGGTTGAAGAACTGCCAAAGTCATGCAACTATGAAGCCATGGGGTCCAGGCCCTTGTGCCACAGCATAGGTGATCTCAAGTTCTGAAAATGCACCGGAAATGAGTGTCGGGAGTGTTGGGCTGGCGGAGAGACAGGGGCACCCAAAATGGTGGACATCGCAGACGGGGTCAAGATGCCTGATCTTCCCGCCAAAGCAGTCATGGCCACCACGTCATCTCCAGTAAATCGAAACCTAGATGGGAAACCGAAACTTACCCATCTGGGACTTTCAGGCCAGGGACCACCTACCCTGGTCTGGGCTTTCCCCACCCCCAGCCAATCACCTGGGGACACGATGTTCCCTTGCCTAATATGGGGAAAAACCCACCCGAATCCAGACCCGGAAACAATAAGGCTTAAAAACCCCTGCACTCCCCAACCCGGGCGCGTCTTCCCTGACTCTCCTCTCCGGAGTCGCGTAACCTTGCCCTAGGGTGCTGGCAATAAAGCTCACTCTTTGGACCCCGTTTGCCTTTGCAGTCTCCATTTCATTCGCGACGGAAAAACCTAAGAGGGAGCCAACATGGAGTGGTGATCTGTACCAGGGCTCCCTCCCCCCATGGATGTGCACACCCATCCTGGCAAATGGCTTTCTCCTTCTCCCTTAGGAAGGTCAAGGGCTCACTTGAACTTGAAAGGCAGTGCTTTCGTCTCTGCACTGGTGGCACTTGCTGACACGTCGCACTTCCTGTCTGGGCTCAGTTAGGAGCTGGGGCTGTGGTAGACAAGCTTCCAGAAGCAGGGGGATAGGTGATAGTGTATCTGTTCCCAAGCTCCCACATTCCCATGTGTGTCCTCTCAAGACCAAGGGCTCCCAACGTCTGCTTGTCGATTTTGCTTCCTTCCTAGAAACAGAAGACTGCTTGGGTTATTGGAGGGTTTCTAAGGTAAGGGGCAAAGCCAAGGCACTGGTACATGGGGCTATGTCCCTATCTTGTTTAGAATGTCTCTTTGGACTTACTTTTGCTCAGACTGCTGGCATCCTCTGCCCCAGTGGGCTGGGACTTCTCTAGAACTCTGCCCTCACATCAGTCCCTCTGTCTCCCATAATGTCTGATTTAAGGAGACCTCGGGGTCCCTTCCAGTGCCCCATAGCCCTTACTTGGTCCCTACTTCCATCTTCTCATTCATCATATCATCCTCCAGTTTCCTGCTTGCTTCTCTACCATTCCCTCCAGCAGCTTGAGGTCCTTTTGTCCCTGCATCCCTGGGCCCCAGCAGAGGGATGCTTGCACTAAGAACATGCTCAGTTGCATCCTGTTGAATGAAGCACGGTCCACACAGGGTCAGAGCCAGCCGATGTGCAGCACCAGGGTGGGCTGGGACCCAGGAGCTCTCCCCCTCAGGTATCTACACAAGCTTGCTGAGAACCTTCATAGTTGTCAGGTGCTCTGTATGTCTTACAAAGACATCGTTGACACTACGGTGAGGAGCCCTGGGTGGGGAGGCACTGGGGGGTGAGCCCTCTGTGTGGGAGTCACCCTTGCAGACACACTGGGGACATGACAGAGTATGGGCTGTTGAGGTCTTTCCTACTGCTTGGCACCAGGAACTGGCCTCCTATGCCTTCATCGCAGACACTGTCTCAGAGGAAAGGGACTCCAAAAAAGGAAGTGGGCATGAGCTGAGCTGAGCTGTCGGGGAGCTGTCACAGTCAGGTCTGTGGAGATGTGACGGGGACCCAGCGTTGACAAGAGCTGGCATGTTTCTTCTGGGGGCACTCTCCCCAGGGACAGGCTGCACTCCGGGGACCAGATGTAATCTGCATTCTTCACTGCCCTGGCATGGTTGCTCCATGGGGGACGGCGCTTCACAAGGTGCCTGGAGCCTGGCTTTGGCAGGTGTGTTTTCTCTTGACAGTATCAGCAACAAGAAGACAAATTGTGTGGCTGATAGGGATGGACCACAAGTCTGAATGCAGAGAGGCAGTAACTGCTTCAGGACGAAGGGTCCAAACAAGTTGCATTCAATGCCCTGAGCTACCTACGGCAGAACCCACCACGCCTGGAAAGGTGTTGCAGATACTGAAGATGCCTTGATCTGAGCGAGTCTATGCAGGGAGTCCAGCTGGAGCTCCCGATGCCCTCCGGCTGGGCTATGGACAGTGTTCCATGGCTCATCCGCCCTAACCGAGAAACTTCCTGGTGGTAACAGGGTGTGTGTGAGACCCAGGGAATGACCACGCCGTCTGTGTCTATCTGCCTCTGCTTCTATTTGGTGAGCTCTAAAACACGCACACTTGAGCTCTGCTCCTGCTACACGGCCCTGCCCCGACTTACCTTTCTTTGTATGACTCTGTCAGCTTCACTGCTCTGTGCTCTCCTGAGGCTCCCAGGGAGATGGTTTTGTTTTTTTATCATCTGTGACTTTGATTTGCTGATACTCAGTAGGTAAACGGAAATCGGTGTTGGGCAATCTAGAAATGCACAAAGCAGATCAATGGGCTCCCTATGTTTTCTGACCACTGGTCTCTGGCTTCAGTCTTCCAGCTACCTATGTTCATGTCAGACGCGATCTTGGCACACTCATAAATCTTTGTGCCTGTAGAAGGAGGCTGCTTGATGAGATCTGTGGAAGGATTGTTCTTTATTTCCAATTCAGACCCACACCTCCCCAGCGTTGGGCTCAAAGGCACGGGACCGAGTTCTCAGGGACGCATCTTAAGACAATTTCTTAGGAACCATCTGCTGCCTTTGGGGGTGATTCTCCAGGCAAAATAATGACAATGGTGATAACAACAGAAGTCATAACCATAATAGCAAATGTTTGAAGGGAAATTGGAAAACATGTCAGGGTGCTCGACTCTAATAATGATGTGAGATTCACTGTAATAAGGACCTTTCCCCAGTGGTTCTCATCCATGGTACTGCAGTCTTTTGTAGACGGTTATAAATGTCGGATCATCCAAGTCATTTTATTTTGCCCTTCTACTTTGGTTTTATTGTCCATTCATTAAGAGATCCAAAATCATTACCTAAACGACATACAAGAAAGTCTGAACAGAGCCCAAAGGTCAGACTACTGCTGAGATATCTTGAATGTGCTAATTCTGGTTTAATTGAGGACTAAACAACTTCACTGGTGTATGTCCACACACATGAATGCACACACACGTGCACACGCATACATGTAAGCATACACATGAGCATATGAACACATAGGATTGGGGTCTGCTCCAGATGGGGATGGTACAGGAAGGACCTCAGAAACTCTGCTTTCAAGGTCAGACTTAAGCATGAGGGGTGAGCTGGCTACTGGCAGTCATCAGCTGGTCAGGTGCAGTCTCCTAACCTTCAGAACAGTGTGGGCTGGGTACCTGAGTGACTCAGTCAGTTAAGCATCCAACCCTTGGTTCTAGCTCAGATCACGGTCGCGGGGTCTTGAGATAGAGCCCCACATTGGGATCTGCGCTCAGCAAAGTGTCTACTTGGGATTGTCTCTCTGGCTCTCCCTCTGTTCCTCTGTACCATGCACTCTCTCTCTGTCTCCCAAATAAAAATTCTTTTTAAAAAGAGAGGAGAAAAGAACAGTATGGGCCGACTTTTTACCAGCCTGTTATTTTTGCAAGAGCATCTCCTTCCAAGAGGAGAAGGTAGAGAGGGCAAAGTTCTCTGGAAGCAAGATTTTATTATTTTCAATCCATATTCTTAGCTGTTGCAGTCTAAAAAAGGCAAACTCTAGATAAATACCATTTCATTTTGAATTAAGGAGTATTAAGAAGAAGGCTCAGGCAGACACTGGCATATTAAAAATGGCCAGACTTTTCCAATTTCCCTGAGTGACTTCAGTGTGTCTAAAAAGCGATATTACACTTCATAACAGTGTGTGTGTGCGTTTCACCTTCTGATTTGTATTTTAACCACTGAAACTAATGACACAAAATTACTTTGTCAGCAAGGAGGGAAGACTTCACTAGTTCAGATCTATTTAGTGGATACTTTATGAAGGCACTTGCAAGAAGTCAATTAAACCCTTCCAATGGATGGCAGATAATGATTTAAAAGCCATGAGAGTTTCTGAAAATACAACTGTTAACACGTCTGAATGGTCGGGAATTTCTGACGATGTGATTGTCGCTCATGAATATGAATGCTCCCTGTACAGAAATCAATCATGACCCTGCAACAAAGCCCGTTGCCTGGGGCTCCTGAACAAGAAACGAGGAGTCCTGTGAGTCCTCTGTGGTCCCAGTGCTGGCCACACGGGGAAGCTGGGCTGCAGGAGAGCTCAGGCTTGTCCACAGCGATGCACTGCAGACCACGGGTAATCAAAGCAGGCAACACCGCCAATCAACCAGAGCTCATCCCCTCTCCTTCCTTGCATTCAATTCAACAGACATTCAATAAGGACCTGCTGTGTGCTTGGGCAGTGACAAAATTTAATGGTTCAGAGAGAAAGTTTGGGAGCCAAAGTTGACTTGCAATATCATGCAAGTTTAAGGTGTGGGACGTGATGATTTACACACTATCTTATGTAATGATCACCACATTAACATTACTTAGTACAGGCCATCATTCCGCTTACTTATCACTTTTTTATGTGTGGTGATAATATTTAAGATCTACTGTCTTAACACCTCCCAGTACGTAACACAATATTTATTGTTAATTTGAGTATATAATACAATAGTTATTGGTAACTCGAGTATGTAACACAGTATTCTTGACTATGGTCACTCGGCTGGGCAGTAGATCACAGAATGTGTCCATCTTATAACTGGAAATTTATAGCCTTTAGCAACTGTCTCCTTATTTCCCCAACCCCCAGCCCCTGCTGAAACAGAAACACTCTACTGTTTCTGAGTTCAGCTTTTTAAAATTTCACACCTAAGTGAGACCACACAGTATTTGTCTTTCTTCCTCTGATTCATCTCAGCCTAATGCCTTAAGGTTCATCCATGTTGTTCCCAACAGCAGGATTTCCTTTTTATTATGGCAGAATAATACTGCCTTATATACGTAACACATCTTCTTTATCCATCCACCAGCGGACACAGATGTTGCCCTCAGGTCCCGGCTGTTGTACAGTGTGTTGCCATGAACAGGGCGTGCAGACATCTCTTACAGATGGTGACTTCATTTCCTTCACCTACAGACCCAGAAGTGGGGTGCTGGATCCTATCATAGTTCTATTTTTTTTTGAGGTTCCTCCATACTGTGTTTTATAACATCTTTCACAGCTCTTTGACCCTGGGTGACATACATACTCTCACTCAGACTCAGTATCTCCATCTATGAAATGGTTAATAATGAAGGACTACCAGCTAGCTTGAAATCCCAGGACAAGCAGGCCCCCCAGGAGGTTCAGGACGTGGGCATTGCCTCAGCCATGGTGGAGTGTGGGAGAAAGAGGAAAGGAAGAGGTCAGCTGGAATCTGAATGAGCAGCTAAAGGCCAGGTGGGCTAGCTCTGCGCAGTATTGCACCCTGGGAGCTGCAGACTCAAGGAGAGTTGTTTCTTTCCCTCCACAGGGTGTTCATGAGAAGGTATCATGGCACAACCACTTTGGAAAGCTAGTTCCTGAAGAGTTAAGCATGTACCTGTTGTATGATCCAGCCGTCGCCCTCCTAGGTAGTTACCCGAGAGAAGCTGAAGGCTTGTTTGTAAATGCCCATAACAGCTTTATTTGCAACAACTAGAAACTAGAAGGGACCCAAATGCTCATCAGTGGGTGAATGCCTAACAGAACTCTTCACCCACACAGTGGACCATGACTCTGCAAGAAACACGAATGCACACAGCTTTGAAAAATCCCAAACAATTATGCTGAGTGAAAAAGACAAAAAGCCAGACAGAAAAACAGTCCATAGCGCACAACACCATGAGTTCCTAAGGTTCTGGAAGATGCAAGTTGATGGACAGTGGTTGCCCAGGGGACAGGGTGCGGTTAGGAGGGCAAAGAGGAGGGATCACCAGGGGAGTTAGGGAAATTCTGGAGGTCAGCTCATCAACCTATGTGTGTGTCTATGAACGTCTATGTACGTATCTACACACACGTCTATATGTCGAAACCTCAAGGTGTGCGTGTTATATGTGAAGTTCATTTTATACCAATTATACTTAATAAAACTTTAATAAAAGAGTATTCTAATAAAAAAAAAACCCAAAGCCTCTGCGTTCAGGGTAGTCAGCGATCATCCTGTCATGACTCTGGTCAAGCTTGCCAATGACTTAACCCAGAGGCTGGTTGATCTAAAGGTTGAGTTCTTGGTGCTGACTTTGCCACAGGACCCAACGAAGCCTTCAGGCTGTGCTGGTTTTCCCGTCACCCCCATCCCACAGAAGAGCCCTGGGCTCAGTAGCTGGACCTGTTTTGGGCTTCTCTACCCCACACTCCAGGTCTGTGGTTTGAGGGACAGTCAATTAGCTGATGACCTCAAAGTTCATCTCTGTAGAGGGAGCTGTTCCTCTTGGAACTCCAGACACCTGAGCGTCCCTGTCCCGTCAGCTCGCAAATCAGTTAGCATCTCAAGCCTAAACGTCCATACGGTCCCTCCCCAGGTGCCCCCATTCTTCCATGGAGTGCTGCCTGATCTTGCTCCTTGCCTGAGCCGCCACCAAATCCCATCAGCTCTGCCCTCACAATATCCCAGGATCCATTCCTCATCCTCTCCTGCTACCACCGTCGACCTGCACCACCGTCTCCTGCTGGCTTGCCGTGACAGTGTTCGGAGGGCTCCTCCTGCACCTGTCCTCAGTGAGGCCTATGGTCTTGTCTCAGCACAGCACAAGTCCTACTCAGTCACAAATAAGATCCCCCATCCCCCTCCCAAAGCCTCAAAACCCCATCTGCATCAGAGCCCTGTGCTTGAACATCCTTCTTCTGGATAGTCTCAGGGTTGCCCTGGCTGTCCTCCAGTCACCTCTCCTCTCACTATCTGAAGCCACACCTTTGTTCCTGCCCTGGCCATCTCTGGTCTCCCTCCTTCTTCTATGTCACAGTTCCCTCATTAATACAACTTATTTGCCTGTTCTTTCATTCCCCTGCCCTGCCCCCCCAATATACTAACTCCATGAGAGGACGGGAAGAGGTCTATTTCCCTCACCCATGTACGCGGGACCCAGAAGAGATCTGGCACCTTGGGGATACGATCGTAAAATGTCTAAAGGAATGAAGGCAAGTATGTCAGAAGTGACTGCTGTCACTGGTTCCCAGGTAGATGAGCCCACGGAACTGGCCAGCCCTGGGCATCCCAGCCCCCAGGGAAACTCACAGGGAGGCAAACAACTGTGAGTGAATGAGCAAAGAGCAAGGCCCTGAACTATGGACAGCCTCTGGGGTATTGGAGGGGATGCTAGGCTGCAAGCCGGGAGTCCAAGGAAAGCCCTCTGCCCTCTGGAGAGGCTGGGTTCTGCAGACCCAGGCAGCCCTCCCATCTGCTCCTCGGTGTGTAGGAGCGAGCAGGACGTTCTAGCCAGATTCCAGAGACGAAAACACAAACACAAACATATTGGCAGACCGTCTGCAGCATTTTCCTGTGCGTGCAAGGTGCTACTGTCAGAACTGGAGACAGAACGGGGCTGACTGGGCTTCAGTGGGGAGGCTGGTGGGGGCAGCCCAGCACCCGCATCACGTGGCTGTCTAACTGGATGCGGTTCACTGGGGTTTGCGTGAGGAGCTGTCAGAGTGATTTACCTCCGCCAGCTGCAGTGGGTCTCATCGGGGGTCAGCTCCCTTCTACTCCACCCCTCCCGTGGGGCTATCGGAAACTTCCAAGCCAGCTGTTTGTCAAGTCGGGGCTCCTGGCTCAGCCTCCTTCTCCATCCGTTTTCTCGCAGGGCAGCACCCTTTACCTTTCCAGGACCTTGTGGGCAACCAAAGGTCCCGGAGAACTTGGCTTCAGTACCAGCCTCCGGTCCATTAAGGGATTCTTATCTGGTGTGTGAAGGGAGGTGACAGACGGTCTTGGGTGATGATTTGGGCGATCTGCTTGGCTCGGTGCCATGCATTTGGAGTCTTGGTGTTAAAGCAAATGCTGGCCATTTGCACTGAATCGGCCGCAGGGGTGTGTGTGGCCAGCCGGCATCTGGCCTCCGTGGGGGCCGCCTAGAGCACTCAGAGTCTGCAAAGTCAACCCTTAGCAGCGCACGGAGAGCCTCGGCCACATCAACTACTTCCTCACAAGAGCAGGTGCAAGAAAGTCCGAGCTGCCCATCATAGCAGAAATGCCTGGTCTGAGCAGGGGTGGGGTTCCAATTGCGTTTCTGGTGGGCAAGAGAGAGAGAGATCCCAACAGTGGTGCATTATGAGGGCTGCCCGGTCCAGCACTGAGGATTCTGAGCAGGCTTTGGGTGGGGACCCAAAACAGCGCCTCTTTTTTTTTTAATGTTTGTTAAGGATTGTTTTTCCCCCCGGAAACTTTAAAAAGAGGTCAGGACATTGTTGGTTTAATAATTAGCAATTCTTTATTTTTTCCTCCTTGGTATTACAGAACTGTATTAAGAAATCAAATTTTTTCACAGAGCTGAAGCCAGCAAAACAGCCCTCGGGGAAGGTAGCTGTTGTCAGAGACGGGAGGCGGGCTCTCGAAACATCTCCTGCTTTTCTGCAATCCAGACCCTGGGCAGAGCTTTTTTATTAAATTAAATTACCCCTTAAGGGAAGTCTTTATCCGACACTCAGTTTTGCAGTAAAATTACAATTATTATACAGACACAGAAATAAAAGCCCAGAGTAACCCATGTAATCTGGAACAATCCTCGTATAAGACCGTTCTCAGCACTTTTTCCTTCCCTGCAATCCGTGACTTCAACCAGGGCATCTCTCTCCCCCTGGCTTCCCAGTTTGTGTGTAAGACCCAGAATGCAACACAGTAAAACTCCTGATCTGTGATATTAAATAGGTCATAAAAATGTCGGCAAGAATAACTTATTTTCCAAACTGTCATTAAAAATGATATACAATTAAGGCAGACTATAAAAGATGATTAAAATTGCAGCTGTCTATAAATTCAAGAGGGCTTGTGTTTTTGCTATTGTGTGCAAAATGGTAATGGCCAGACGTACATTTCGGGGGGAATGGGTTCAGGAGGGACCCGCCAGAAGCATCCTTGGAGGTTTTGCATAAACTGTATTTGTCTTTTAACCAGATAATTAAAAGCATGTGGAGATGTTGGGAGGAGTTAGAGCCCAGCGTCTGGCTGCTGGCTCTGTGACAGGTTGGAACTCACGCCTCACACCCCTGGCCAATCTTCCTCCCCATCCCACTTATATTATGTAAGTCTGGTGCTCAGGGACTGCTGGGGCTGCGGGAAGGGACAGGCGCAGGCTGGGAATGTGTGTTGTGGGGCGAGGAGACCCAGTCAGCACCTGGGCTCTGCCCCTCCTCAGCTAGCGGCCGGCAGGTGGCTGCCTTCGGCGACCACTTTCCCGTCATGACCGAGGGATGGGCCTGCTGGGACAGTCTCGCTTTACTGAATGACTGAACTGAATCACTGTGGCGGTGTTTTACTTGGACCCATGTGGTGACCGGGGCCTGTCTGTCCCTGGACGGGGCCTCTACAGGCCACATTCACCAGGCTCCAAATCTCTGGCTTCTAGCAGGATATGGTCGATCGAGGTGCTTGAGGACATGAGGCTGCAGGGGTGAGGGGAGAAGGCGGGTATTCCTCCTGGATCTCTCGGTCTCACGGGCAGCATCTCGGGCTGTGGCTGGGCCACCTCTGTGCCCAGTGCCCTCAGGATGGGCCCCATTTGTCCAGCTTCCATCAGATGACCCCTGAGCTCCAGGACATGGCCTTTTCCCTGTGAGCCTCCCACACAAAAGGGGCTTCTGGGCTTTTCCTTCACCTGGATAATCAGTTCCTTGTGTTAATAACTGCCTCCAGCTTCTGTCCCCGTGTGATTTCTCTTTGTTGGTTGAACCCTTCTCCGTGCAAGCCTGTGCTGACCCATGTTACAGCATGTGATAGCGTGGATGTTACAACATGCAGACCAGAACCATCACGATAGGCGAAGGAAACCGGACGGTCCATGTCTACGAAATGTCCAGAGGACGTGCTTGTATAGGGACAGAAGCAGACTGGAGCTTGCTGGGAGCTGGGGTAGGGAGGAACCACCAGAGAGCTGCACGGTTGATGCAAATGTTTGGGGGGTGGGGGGCCCCACGTTTGTGGCACATGCATTTGAGGAGGGGTCTGAATGATAATGGGGAGCATCGGAGGACAAGATCCAGGTGCGAGAGCGGCCTGACACCCTGAATGACCCCGAACAAAGCCCATGCTTCCCCAGAGGCCGTGTGCCCAGCACGTGCCCTGAGCAGAAGCCCGAGCCCAGGCGGCTTGCGGGAACACGGGCGAACAGGTCTGTGTCTGTGGAGCAAGTGACAGGCAGAAACGCTCTCTGGGGCCCTCAAGGAGGAAGCATACCACAGTTAAGTCTACGCCACGTTACATGAGAGTTAGCCCCTCCCCTGAGATCCAGGAGGAAATGGAATCCTGTGTCACTAGCCCCTCCCCTGAGATCCAGGAGGAAGTGGAAGCCCGTCACTCCTTGGGCTTGTTCAAGAGCAGACTCAAGGACATTCTGTTCCCCCACCCCTCCTCCTGCCCAGGCTGTGATGCCCAAGGCTGCCAGGTCCCTGCCTTCATTCAAGAGCCCTTGGCCCTAGAGGACCCTTGCAAGCCACCACCTGCCCAGCCTCTGGGAACACAGGTGCCTCCCCTTACCTTCCCACCAAGGACAGCGCCACCCCACTGCACCTTCCTGCCCTCCCAAAAAATTCAGCTCTCACCCTTCAACCCTCCCCAGAACAAGGGCATACAGATCTCTCTGGAGAAAGTTCCTGCACTGTCACCCCAAGGCCCACTGCCTTCTGGAGAGGAAACAGCTCCCATTCATGGTCGTGTTCACAGGGGACAGCCACAGCTCATCGCACAACGTGATGACCTTCCTATCATTTATTCTGCACATCCTCCTGCTCCATAAAGATTTTCAAAGGAGAGGGATAATCACTGAGGTCTTCCTGGAGGTGGAGCCCTTCGAGGGGAATTTGGAGGATGAGTGGAAAGTACAGCTGGTGAGGTGGTGGAAGGGAAGGACTCCAAGTCTCGGAGTCAGACATCTGGAACAACTTGCCAGGCCCAGAGATGGAAGTGAGGTTGATGGACCTAGGGCCCTCTGTGAACGATGACCAGGTCAGGGGCATGGGCACAGAAACACCCAGAAGGATGGTGGCTGTAGAGGGGACAGTCATCCAGACTGTAGTTCAGACTGGAGGGGCACCTCTCCTGTGAGCTGGGTAGCAACAGGGACCTCTGATCCCCCGTGCCCGGGGACAGAATTTGCATTTTAGCAAAAGCCCGCCAGGACTTCTTGTGTGCTCACACTCCTGTCTCCCATGAATCCCAGATCGGGGATTCCCAGACAGAAGCCCCACCATAGCAGGTGGACACGCTGACTCTCACCTAGGGGCCCCGGAAGGTGGGCTTCGCCACAGAGCCCCCGACATGCTGCGTGCTCAGTGAGTATTTGCAGTCCGAAAAACCAAGCCTTTGGAAAAGAAAAATGACAGCCTTTTGCCCCAGGCTCTCATACTGGACCTCACCGTGCGAGGGAATATGTCCCTGAAGGAGCAGAGTTTTCAGAGCGTATATAAAGAATGGCATGCAAGTTATTTACAGTTGGAGCAGGGAGATGGTTTTGTGTGTGTGAACACTAATTGTACGTCCACAACCAGCTCTGAAAAGCCCCGGGGTCTGAGCCTGGCTTTCCTCCCTGAGCCCCTGAGCACCCCCAGTTCCCAGCTCGGACTTGCAGGAGGCCGGGCCTCCCTCACTTGGGGCAGACCTCCCAGACTTGGGGTCCAACATGGGAAGAGTTTACTCAGAGGGCCCAGGAAGGTGCCTCTTCTCTAAACACTAAACTCTTGCAGCTGGGCTGCCCCCCAGGCTCGTGTCCTAGGACCCGGGAATGTGAGAGAAAGAGGGAGGGGTCCTAAGGTTCGCAAGTGTTTCTGGAGGCCAGCCTGAGGTTGCAGGCAGCTCGGAGCTCCTCTCAATCCAGATATCCCAAGAGCCTTGTAAAACTAATGGAAAATGGCAGCACAGACCTGAGGAGCCCGTCTCTGAAAGGAAGGCATGGGGCAGCCCTTTCATACCTAGGTGTAAACTTTGGGCTGGAAGTCAAGTAAGGCAGGAAGAGTGACAGAGGCAATCTTTAAATAAATAGTCCTTGAAACCAGAATGATGGCTTGGCGTGTAGAAATATAATCCAGAAAATGACATCCTGGGGAGGGATAGGAATATAGACATCCAGTGGCAGTTTGGATTTGCTCCCTGGCGCTCCCTTGAGGCATCCCTCCAAGACTTCGGTTGCTGTCTCCTGACCGCGCCCCAGCTTGCATGCCCTGTGTTGGCTTCTGTGCTCCACAAACCTGGGGTGTCACATTTGGAAGGTTGCCGCTCAGGGAAGTCAGCCAGCCCGCCTAAATGTCAGCTGCTGAGTCCTGGAGGCTAGAGCTCCGGGCAGAACATTCCAGGGGTAATCCCCAAGTACTGCTTTTAGGTAGATCTGCAAAGCTCAGAACCAGCTCACAGTGTAAGTCCAGGAGCAGAGCTGGGAGGGACTCCTTGTCTGAGCAAGCTCGAGAAGCCGGACAGATGAGGCTATCCCTGGCCCTTGAGGTGGTGACCTGGTCGTGAACAGAAGGGAACAGACTTCCAAGGCAGAGAAGACAGTGGAAAGCAGGAGGCCCTGGCAGAGCGATGGGGGAGAGGGCAGGGCATCCATGGCTGACCGGCTCTGCTGCAGATTCTCAGTCTTTCCTGACTGCTTACCTTCATCCCTACTCTCTGTACTCTGAGCCGTTACTTCACAGGTGCACACCACGTAGAGACGCCGATGTGAGGCGACTGTTGGATGGCCCAGCCCTGTCCAAGCTCCCCCTGAAGTCTGACACATGAACCCCGGGCTGTGCCTCACCCACCAGCAGCTCCATGAGAAACCGTCAGTAGCTATTGTCTTGAGTCTCTCCATTTGGGGCTGTTTTGTTACACAGTGTGCGGTGACAGTGCCTGGGCAGAGAGCTTGCCAGCCAGAAGAAAGGAAGGAAGACATTGATGGTGTGGGTGAGATGTGATCTGGGGTTGAAGCCCCTCTGAGCTGCATTCGGACCGCAGGGAGCCAACGGCATGCCAGGATTCCTCCCCGAGAAGTATTGCGTCCCCTTCTTTTCCTCAACCACTAACAACTCCAACAGTGAGTTGTATGGGAGTTACATAAGCTCTTTTGTATAGAACAGAAATAACCCTCATGCGAAGTGGCCAATTGGGTTATTTATGGCATTTTAACAGCTAGTTTGCATAGCTCTGCAGTCAACCCAGCTGATTATTCCTCAATCAGCTGCTAACGGGCAAGGAAAAAATAAAATACAATCAAGACTGTGCAGTGCATCAGTAGCTACAAATAGACACAGCAAGGCTAAACCCAAAGTGGGCCCCATGTGACTGCCGACGCCCAGGAGGATGCTCAGGTCCGGACCTGTCTCCTCACTCACCCAGGTTGGTGATCTGGACTTTTTTTTTTCTGATATTTCTATGAACAAAGAGGTACTGGTAAGTAAAAATGGTCAAGTCTTCATCCTATGCAATATATTCCAAAGACAAACGAATGGGCATTCTTTTCTCCTTTTTCCTTACTGTGGACCTCAGGTGCACACAGAGGGGCAATTATATGCTTCAGTTCATGGTGCACAGCCATTACTGTCCCTTGCAAGTCACCTCTCCTGGTTATTTTATGTTGTTTTATTTGGGTATTGCCTCTTCTCATTCACTCTGCGTCCCGCATCCACCTCCATAGGCACAGAGTCTAATGGGCTTTACATCTGTCCTCAGATACACGTCCATCAGAGAGCCTGCAGTGTTCTTTCATGCACTTACCTGCAGAGCCCTCATCTGGCCAACCCCCACAGCCCAGCTACTGAACATCTGCCCCTGGGAAACGGGCAATAACACCCCAGTATAAACGCCTGGTCCATCTACCCTCCCATCTTCCTGAAGGACTGTGTCATCTCCTCCATCCTCAAACTTCGAAGTCTTTCTCTGAAATTCGCCCCCTCTGATGATGATCTCCTTCCCAGTTCGTGGAAAAGCCAGAAATATGGGGAGCTAGTCCCACGCCCCACATTCCCTATGTCTGTGTCCAGAGACTCTACTTTCCTCCCCTCTCCCCAGCTCCGGGGTATCACCCGACAATCGCTACACCTCCCCTTTCTTCTGGGTCATGCACATGGATATGAAAACACAGTGACATCACCCAGCACCTGTCAGCAAAAGTCTTCACACACACGTAAGCACCCTGAGGCACTGAATCGGAATATCAGGATGAGGGCCATTTGAACACATCATCCTGCTGTTGTCTGGTTTCCTATTTTTTTCTGCAATAAAACCTACATTGAGTATGATTTACCTTTTTTTTTGTAATCTTTTCACTGGTTGATTTTAATATTTTCATGTTCTTTGGTTTCAACACTATATATCAGCCAGCCCGCCTAATGTCAGCTGCTGAGTCCTGGAGGCTAGAGCTCCGGCAGAACATTCCAGAGGTAATCCCCAAGTACTGCTTTTAGGTAGATCTGCAAAGCTCAGAACCAGCTCACAGTGTAAGTCCAGGAGCAGAGCTGGGAGGGACTCCTTGTCTGAGCAAGCTCGAGAAGCAGGACAGATGAGGCTATCCCTGGCCCTTGAGGTGGTGACCTGGTCGTGAACAGAAGGGAACAGCCTTCCAAGGCAGAGAAGACAGTGGAAAGCAGGAGGCCCTGGCAGAGCAATGGGGGAGAGGGCAGGGCATCCATGGCTGACCGGCTCTGCTGCAGATTCTCAGTCTTTCCTGACTGCTTACCCTCATCCCTACTCTCTGTACTCTGAGCCGTTACTTCACAGGTGCACACCACGTAGAGACGCCGATGTGAGGCGACTGTTGGATGGCCCAGCCCTGCCCAAGCTCCCCCTGAAGTCTGACATATATATATATATCAGATATATATATATCACATATATATATATATATCAGTCCCCAATCCCATCTTCAACACAATGTCTTTAGGTATGGATTTCCCTTAATACTTCCTGGGACTCACTGTGATTCCTGAGTCTGAGAATTAATTTTTAAAATATATTCGGTACAATGTTCAGCCATCCTCACTTTGAATACCTTTTTCTTTACTTATTAAAAAAATATTTCTCCCTCTGAACTCCTCTTAAATGTTTGTTAGACCTTATCATTCTATCCACTGTGTTTTGATCTTTGAATCTTATTCATGATTTCTGTTTCTCTCTGTATTATATTCTGGATAATTCTTCAGATCTATTTTCCAATTCAAAATCTCTTTAGCTAGGAGTAAATTTTTTTTTGAAAACCAGTACATTGTATTTTTAATTTCAGGCTTTTAAACTTAATTTCCATCTATTTAGTCATTTCTCAAATATAAACATTTTTATAACTTATTTGTTTATGTCTTCAATGCTTTGTATCATTTTAAATATACATACTTCCTATTCTTTATAGGATAATTCTAATATGTGAAGTCTGTGTTGGTCTAATTATGCTGAAGGTTGTTTCTCCTGACTCTAAGGGATGGTACCTAGTTCTTCTAGGTGTTTTGTAGTTTTCAATTGTGAGCTCATGTTTAATTGATCTGAAGCTGTTCAATTGATGTTTAATTGATCTGAAGGGTTCAATTGATCTGAACCCTTATGGGCCTGGAATGAGATGTATTTTTCTGGAGAGGATTTGTGTTTATTCGTCCTTACACCTGCAGGCACTAAAACCTGGGAACTTGCTCAGTGTTTCCCCCAGGAAAATGCATTCGTACTTCCTGCATGAGAGACACTGTACTACTTACAGCCTCCTCTCAGAGATGGGAAAATGAGATGAAAGATTATTTAATTTGAATAAAGTCACACAGATCATTGATAGTGGAACTGGGATTTGAACCCAGGAAGCCCGATGCCATGCTCTCAGCCATGTTGCTATGATACATTTTCTCACCACAGTACATTGAAACCACAAACCCACACAGGAGCTAGCCTGTGGCCTCACAGTCTCAGCTGGTTTTCCTGCTTGGTTCTTGCCTGAGTCCACTTAGGATGCTAGAACAGAATCGCAGAGTGGGATGACACAGCAGACATTGAGTTCCAAGTCTGGAGGTTCAAAGTCCAAGTCAAGGTGCCTGCAGATTCGGGGTCTGGGGAGGGCTGTCTTCCTGGTTCACGGATGACGTCTTCTCGCCATGTCCTCATGCAGGAAAAGGAACAAGAGAGCTCTTTGGTTTCCCTTTTGTAAGGTGACTAACCCCATTCATGAGAGTTCTACCTTCATGACCTAATCATCTCCCAAAGGCTCACCTCCTAATGCCATCACACTGGGAGTTAGGATTCATGCAGGAATCTGGGAGCAGACCCAACCATACAGTGCACAACAACACTCACTTGCCAACAGGGAGGTTTTCACCCCTAGCCTCTGCTGTGTTCTCCTTGGAGGGCCTGGCTTTAGAGAGGGTCTCAACATAAAGTTATGTTGCTTGTAATTTGTCCAACATTTCCAGGTGATTTTCAGTGAGACAGCTTTATAAGAATTTCCAAATTGTTGTATTGACAGAAACAGAACTTTTTGTTTCTCCTTTAAAAAAAAATGTCTTATTTCTACATGAAAGTCTGAGGGTCTCTGGCTTTGACGGGTGAGGACCAGCCATTGGTCTCTGTAGGGCAAATGTTCTGAAGCTTTGTATTCTGCCTAAGTTTAAGCAACAACTTGTCTGCATGCAAAACTCTAGGGCAGTAATTCCTTTTCCCTCCATGGTTGGACACCCTCTGTCTCAACAGCAGATTGGAAGCACCTGAGCAATATTTTTAATCTTACTCTTTTATCTTTGCAGGTTATCTGCTTTATTCCTTTGAAAGTGTTTTAGAATCTTCTCTCTTCTTTGAAGATCTTAGGTTTTACTCTAATGGGTCCAGGTAAAGTTTATTTTTTATTTTGTTCTATATCTTTTAATCTATCCAGCTGGGGCCTCTATAAGTCCTTTCCAGCTGAGAACATCTTTTCCTAAACCTATGAAATTCTTGGTCTTTTCTTATTTTTCAAAAAAAGGTCCTTTTCAGTTTTTTACCTTTCTCTGTGCTTGCAGGGCTCCTATTATGTGAATGTCTAGACCTTTTTCCTCCACATCCACTGTTTCCCAGTGCTCTTGTGCTCCCTGAGCCTTCTTAGTGAGTGGCTCACCTGACCCCCACCAGCTCCTGGTGTCCTGGCACTCTTAAGGCCCACCCACCTATTGAGGTCACCCCTGAAAATATCACCATTTAAGACTCACTTCTCTGATTCTTTTTCAGAAAGGCTTGAGTCTTCTTCACGTGTTTCATTTCCTCACTTACTACTCTGAGGACATTTAAAAAATTTTTATGTTATATTCTTGCTCTGTCTGATTCATTAATTCTGTTTTGCCTGGCACAGGCTGTTTTTCATAAAATAGCATGTGTGCATCTCAAATGTCTCCCCACCCTTCCTTTAGAGCACTCAGCTGCTTTGGCGTCTGCCAGATGGGGTACAATCCTCAGCCCCAGCTTGGGCTTCTCCAGGGGAGGGATTTGTGTTTTTCCAGTAGCAGTAGAGGTGATTTAGAGGAGAGACCCTCTCAGGTTGCCCTCTGGGCTCCCCTGCTCCTTCTCTCCTGCCCAGCTCCATAGGGCTTATCTTTTAATGTCTCAGTCCTTCTACCTACATGCTGTTTTTTTGGGGAGTGGCCCCTGAATTTGCAGATACCCAGCTAAGAGGGTAGAAAGAGGGTGAGGAAGAACAGGAAGGCCTGGGAAGCCACTCAAAGGGCTGCAGTCACCCCTCTTAGCTGGGATCCACATTGTCCTGGGATCACCAGCTTGCCTTTCTTGGAGATGGCTGGTATGGAGAGGGCTCTGTTGCTTTCCCAGGGTATGTGAAGGTGGAGGAGCAGAGCATAGAGGCCTCCAGTGGGGGTGTGAGCTGCATGCTATCAGCCAACCTGCTAAGGGCTGGGACCCTGGAGAAAGGATGGAAGGGGGCTGGCAGGTCCTTTGTCCTTCAGGCATGGTAGATATACATCATCATCAAATGGAAGATAAAGGAATTGGGATGGATGCCATTTAAGTCAAGAGAGACGTTTCAGCACTCACCTCAAGGATGGCCAATAGATATGGGCTTGTGCACCAGCTGTGATGGACTGGCATGGCTGTGGACACCAGTGCTTCCTAAACTTTGCCTTCAAACCAACGGCTAGAGGATCCTGCCAAAAATGCAGATTCTGACTCAGTAGGTATGGGTGGAGTTGAGGTTCTGCCTTGCCAGCGAGCTCCTGTGTGATGACCATGCCACTGGCCAGCGTCTATGGACCACAGTTCACGTAGCAATGTTCTGGAACCCTGTGCAGGGTCCAACAGGAAGACTGCATCACCAGGGCGATGGGGAGGTACGTACCAGCCCACATGCAGCAGCTTTCATCTCTGATCAAGTCATTTGCTCTTTCTGACACTTAGATGTGACTTGGAAAACCACTTTTTTATTCTGTAAATTTTCTCTGTGGTGCGAGGCCATCTTCCATCCACTTCACAATGCAACCGATCTATTCATTTATTGATGACCATGTGTCAACAATTAGAAATTCATTCATAATTGTATTCATGCAATCAATCTTTATTCATTCTTTTACCCGGCAAACCTTTATTTAGTGGCTCCTCTGTGTAAGGCATTGTTCCTAAGCAGAGAACACAGCAGGAAACAAAGCAGACATAGTCCCTGCCCCATTTCTGTAGGAGGAAAGAGACAATAAATGAATGATTAGATGTAGGAATGAATAAACTCCTGTGTGAAATACGTAGGAACATGTAGGAAATGTACAGATGAAAAAGGAGTAACTGTGTCAGGAGGAGGGAGAGGTGGACATGCTGGGGGAGAGCAGGAGGCCTGTTTTGTCAGGCTCAAGTTGAAACAGAGACCCGGGCAGAAGGGAAGAGTAGGCAAAGGGCCCCTGGGGCAGAGCTCAGACATATTTTGGTCACAACAGTAGACCCATGTGACAGGAGCACAGGGATGGAGGGAGAAAGCAAGAGATGAGGTCAGAGCAGGAGGGCAGACAGGTGATGTGGGCCTTTAAGGACACGCAAGGAATTTGGCTTTTGCTCTAAGAAATGGGCTAGGATTGGGTGGCTTTGGGCAGAGCAGCCACATGATATTATTCACATTTTAAATCAATCGACCAGGCTACTTTGTGAATAGTCTGGAGGGGGACAGGAAAGGAGACGGGAAGCCTGCATGATCAGTTAAAGGAGTAAATTCTGGTACAACATAGTGGCATGAGTGGAACTTGTGTTGTGGACGAAGGCCTACAGTACATTCTAAGGTTTGGACATGGGGTGTGCAAGGAGAAAGCGACGGATTCCAAGGATGACTCCAAGGCATTTCTATTTACTGAGATAGCAGAATAGGTTTGCAATTGGGGTGTCTGTTAGACACATGTGTGTAGTGTTGAGAGAGAAGTTGGGGCTACACATCGGGAGTTCAACACAGAGGTCCAGGTGCAATCTGTAATTGGGAGTTAAAACCACAGGACTCGTTGAGGCTGCCTGGGGGACAGTGCAGCTTGAGAAAAGAGGTTCAAGAAAAATCCTGGAACACCTAGCTGTCTGTAGAGAATACAGAAAAGATGGAGAAGAAGGAAATGTGTTTTGGCAGCTTGATGCATGTGCTTCCATGTGTTGGAAGGCTAAGCCTTTTGGGTGTGTGTAAGGTCTAATAGGGCTGGGCTGCAGTGTCATGTCTCAACCTGTAGGTGGCGCAGTGTGGCAAGACAATAGACTCAAAAGGCATGTATTTTATTTTTAAAAAATTTATGTTTGTTTTTCAGAGAGGGAGAGGGAGAGGGAGAGGGAGAGAGAGAGAGACCACTCAAGAGCATAAGAGGGGTAGAGGGAGAAGCAGGGTCCCCGCTGAGCAGGGTGCCCTATGCGGGGGTCAATTCCAGAACCCTGGGATCATGCCACCCAGGAGCCCGGAAAGGCATGTACTTTAGACTTAAAGTCTGGGGTCCTGAACTACAAGTGAAGATTCCGCCTCAGTGATTCTGTAAATTTTAGATTTTGTATATTTAGTTTGCTTAAAATAACACACGCACAATTAACTTAAAATGGGTCAACCTCATCTAAACATCCTTAAGATATATGTACACATATGTAAGAAACAGAAAATAGTGCCGACATTGTTTTCTCACAACAAATATTCTGAATCTGAAATTAAACTCTGCCACATCTCAGGGTTTGGATCAAAATCTTGAGATGATTTCTTTGCTCTATTTCCAACTCACTTCATTGCCATGTCTCTGTAATTGGCATCCCAGATTCTTTTTGCAAGGTGCAAATCTGTGTGAAAATCCCCCCCAAATTCTTTTACATCTCAAAGCCAAACTTTGGAAGGATGGTGTATAAGTAACTTGGCAGGGGCAGTCTAGAGTAGCTAAAACCCCAGCACTGAAATTCTACTCATTAACAAGTTGTTAAATAATTAATAGGTTTGTGTTTAATTGCTTCTGTGTATATAATCTTGCTTTTTCTGAAAACCATCATTAATTTTCAGTTAGTTCCACTCGAAGTAACAAGGCCTAATGCTTCCAGTTGGAAAAAAATGAATATTTATGAACACTTGGTCTATCTGAAGCTAGAGGAAAAATAGAATTATTCAGCTCCTTAATGTTTAAAAATGGGGATGGGGAGAGAAACTTGTCCATTTTAGTGTCTGACAATTTGTTTATTTGGCAAGTTTAGATCTCTGACCTTGGCTAATTTCTCTAGAGAGCTTGTTAAATTTTATCTGAAGTGGAAATTCTGTCCTCAAAAATTTTGGTTTCCAGAAGACTGCACCTAAGACAATGTCACACTTTCACACAAATGGAACCACACAATGATAGCTCTGGCATGGATGCCAGCTGGGCAGCATCCGTTAGCTGGGCACAAGTGAATGGCTCTAAGACCAGTTTAGATGTGTCTCACAATAGACGAGAGCCCCTGGTGCCCGGTCCCTGCAGCTCAAATGGACAAATGCATCTCCTGCGATGCAGTTCCTGAGCGGACATCCGTCCTCTATCTCTGCGCCCACACAGTTGGCAGACATTGTTGGGATCCTCAGAACAGAAAGTCCCTATTCAGGGATTTTTTTTCTTTCTTCCTTTCTCTTTTTTTTCTTTTTCTTTTTTTCTTTTTTTTTTTTTTTGTTGTTGTTGTTTTGAAATGGTGGGATTTGGGACAATTTTAATTTCTTCTGTTTAGCTTTTATGTTTTCCAAATTATTTATCATTACCAAGTAACATAATAATATAGAACTATCCATTCACTGTGGCTCTTAAAAAAAATGCTCAAAAAAGTACCCTGAGATTATTCGGTAGCAGAGTTTGCTGCTGCTTTCACCGACTTTGTTTTGTGGCTGGAAGGAAGGCAAGATCATGCCATATGAACATTCCCAGCAGGTGTGCCGCTTTATTTTACATGTTTCTGATTATTGTAAAGATGGTAACTTGTTGTATGTGGCCTTCTGGGACTTATATTTTCATGCAACATTGTTTCCAAAATTCATCATTCGCTGTGTATATCATAGTTCACTCCTTCTTAAAGGTACATCTCGCCATGTAATACTCTCAGGTTCATTCATGTTTAATGGCGCATAATATTCTACTGTATGAATAGTATAATTTTTTTTAGCCACTGTTCTGTTGACAAAACTTTGGGTTGTTTCCAGTTTTGTTTTGTTTTTTCCTAATCTGAACTGTGTTGGTCCCTAGTGCACCTGTGTAAGAATTTCTTTTTTTTTTTTTTTTTAAAGATTTTATTTATTTGACAGAGAGAAACACAGCCAGAGAGGGAACACAAGCAGGGGGAGTGAGAGAGGGAGAAGCAGGCTTCCCGCCGAGCAGG